>JAKSZT010038599.1:1688800-1776276 GCA_026826555.1 Tolypeutes matacus
TCGGGAGGTCATCCCAGAGGTAACTCTTACGCACACCTCAGTAGGAGCTCATAGAACATCTAAGTGCCTATCACCCCACTCATTGGGGTTCCTGAGAGCTCCGGAGACACCCTGGTCCTATATAAGGGGGGATAGCCCCAGAGACTGATGCCTTATCAGTGGGTTCTATTTTGGAATCTGTGCTCCTGAGAGTGACAGAATGAGATTCAAATAAGTCCTCCCTGCACATGGTTCACCAGTCCCTTCTATTCAAACCTATATGTGATGCTGGAGTTTTTAGGTATACTTCCAGAGACTGGAGCCTCCCGCCTACCTATGTGCCAGGTGTGCATGAAATCTATGTGGAGCTGCAACTCCTACCCTACAGCTCAATGGACTCATCCAAGTCACCTGGTGAGGAGACAACGATGGGCAATGGCCATCCCAGGGAATGGAGAGGGCCTGCATCTGCAGGCAGGATCATCCCACCCACCATATCCATGGGATATAAGCCCTCTCTCACTTGGAGTTGGAGTGGACATCACCATCCCAGTCCCCTCAGGATTGGGGGAAGAACTATGGACTAGAGTGGACTTGATGGTATTCTCTTGTTCACATATGGTGATTCTAGCAATGCGAGAAATTATAACAATGAGGTGAAGCCAGTGGCCACTTGACACTTTTGGGGTAGGGAGGGGATGAGCATTTGAAATACAGTGGCTTCTTTGGGAGTTGGAGGTTATCCTGAGTACTGTTGTGGCAACGGATGTAGGCCATTTTAAATCAGCACACACCACTCAGAACTGAGTGGGAGAGAGTCTGGTCTACAGTGTGAACTGTGGTCTATGGTTGGTGGCAAGGCTCCAGGATGTGTAAGTTCATTGAGGGTGGTGGGCCACACTGTGGGAGATGTTTGTGTGGGATGTGGTGGGAGGTGTGGGAGGTGGGCAACATGGGAATCCCAGTGGGTTCCATGTAATATTTTGGGTAATCTAAGCACCTCTTAAAATATATGTATATATATATATATATATAAATAACATTTTTGTAAGCAAATACACATATATGCATATATATTTATATATCATTTTGCAAATGTTTGTACGTATTGTGAGAATTTTGATTTTTACCCACAAAAAAAAAAAAAAAAAAAAAAGAATATACTTTGTCTGATAAAAACAAAGTTATACCAATTTTCTTTTAGTTAGTGATTGCATGGCATATTTTTCCATTGTTTAAATTTTAACATTTCTGTATTCTTAATTTAAGTGTATCTCTTTTTGGCACCACATATTGCTTTTGCACCCCCTGTATCCCTAATCTGACCATCTTGTTATTCAATTGAAGAACCTGTTTTAGTTTATTCTCAATGTAATTATTGTTATTTTGTGTTTGAATCTACTGTCAAATATATGCATACTATTTTTCAACTCTGTTTTATGTCCCTGTTTATTTCATTCCATTCCTTCCTTTGGATAAAATTAATTAATTATTTTAAACCCCATTTTAAAAAAATCTATGAGTGTGTTAGTTTGTTACTCCTTTTAAACTATTCTACTTGTGGTGACCCTATAGCTTATGCCATGATTTCTTTTTTTTTTTATTTTTTTTTATTTTTTATTTTTTTTGAATTTATTTTTATTTTATTTTTTATTTTTATTTTTTTATTATGGGTAAAAATCAAAATTCTCACAATACATACAAACATTTGTAAAATGATATATAAATATATATGCATATATGTGTATTTGCTTACAAAAATGTTATTTTTTATATATATATATACATATATTTTAAGAGGTGCTTAGATTACCTAAAATATTATACGGAACCCACTCGGATTCCCATGTTGCCCACCTCCCATACCTCCCACCACATCCAACACAAACATCTCCCATAGTGTGGCCCACCAACCTCAATGAACTTACACATGATTTCTTGATTAATTGAGGTATAATTTTAAATTATTCTTTTTAACAACTTACAAGGCAATGCAAGTAACACGGACCACTATAACTACATTTGATACTTTATTACCATCTATGCTATTGTTCTTATGTGTTCAAATTCTATATAAAGTTTAAATTCTACCAATTGATATTATATCAATATTCATTTAGATGTGTGCATATGCTACCCCTGTTACTACCCTTCATTCCTTCCTGTACTTCCTTATTTCTACCCAGAATCCTTATAATCCTGTTTTAGACTTACATTGTGATTAAATTAAGTGTTCATTTGATGATTTCTTTCACTGTTTGTCTGTATGAAAAAGTATTTATTTGCCTTCAAGTTTTAGGGATGTCTTTTCTGACTATAAAATTTTAGGTAGCAGATATTTTCCTTCACAATTGCAAAAACATTCATTCCATTTGTCTTTTCTTTTAATTAATTCTGTTTGAAAACTGAACTATCACCCTTATGGCTTGTCCGTTGAGGATAGTGTGTCATGTTTTGTCCTCTAGTTTATTTTAAGAATTTCTTTGTCTTTGGCTGTCATCAGTATTACTATAGTTTTCCTGGATGCACTTTTCCTTTCATTTTCATGCTTAGGTTTGTAGCATTTCCTTAATCTGTTGCTTGATCTAGGTGATCAATTTCAACATTCTCATCCATTAGCTTTTATTTTTTAATTTTTTAATAATTAAAAAAAATTTAAAAGGTACATAGATTACATAAGTATTACACAAAAAATGTAGGGATTCCCGTATGGCCCACTTCCCATACCTCCCACACCCTCCCACATAAACATCCTTCATTAGTGTGGCACATTCATTGCAATTGATAAATGCATCCTGGGGCTTTGCCATTAAGCATGAACCATAGTTCACATTGTAGTCTACACTCTCTCCCACACAGTTCTGCATGTTATGTGATGAAATAAAATGGTCTATATCTGTCATTGCCATGTCATTCAAGATGATTCCCAAGTCCTGAAAAAAATCCCATATTACACCTGCCTCCAGAGCCTCCAGTGGCCACTGACTCCACAACAATGTTGTAATTTCTTCCATTACTAGAATCACAATATTTCTACAGTAAAATACCAGTAAGTCCACTCTAGTCCATAGTTCTTTCCCCAATCCTGAGGATTTGGGAATGGTGATGTCTACTTCACCTCTAATTGAGAAGGGGTTTATATCCCATGGGGAATATAATATTCTTATTGCCTAATTGATTAAGGTAGAACTTCCAGTACAATTTGGAATAACAGTGGTGATAGTGGGCATTCTTGTCTTGTTCCTAATCTTAGAGGGAAAGCTTTCATCTTTTCACAATTGGGACTGATGTTGACTGAGGTTTATTCATATTTTAATCTAGTGTAATACATTAGTTGATTTTCTTTGTTGAACCATTCATGCATACCTGGGATTAAACCTACTTGACCATGTTGTATAATTCTTTTAATGCATTGTTGCATTAATTTTCAAGTAATTTGTGGAGGATTTTTACGTCTATATTCATTAGATAGATCAGTCTATAATTTTCTTTTTTAAAATATCTTTATTTGGCTTTGTCACTAGGGTAATGGTTTCATTGGTTAAGTGTGGTAGTCTTCCCTCCTGTTCAATTTTTTTTTGAAGAGTTTGAAGAAGGTTTGGTATTCACTTTTCTTGAAATTATTGGTAGAATGCACCTGTGAAGCCATCTGTTTCTGGGCTTTCCTTTTGTTGGGAGATTTTTTTTTTTTCATGACTGTTTCAAACTACCTACTTGTGATTGTTTGGTTGAGGTCTTCTATTTCTTCTAGGGTCAGTGTGGGCAGTTTTTGTTTCTAGGAAGTTATCTATTTCATCTGAGTTGTCTAATTTGTTGGCATACGGTTGTTCATAGTACCTTCTTATGATTCATGTATTTATGTGGGATCATTAGTAATGCCCCTCCCCGTGCCCCATTTCTGATTTTATTTATTTGCTTCTTCTTTCCGTTTTCTTTGTCGGGCTAGGGAAGGATATGCCAATTTTGTTGATATTCTCGAAGAAGCAACTTTTGATTTTGTTGATTTATTGATTCTATATTTTTTGTACTCAGTTTCATTTATTTCTTCTCAGATCTTTATTATTTCTTTCCTTCAGCTTGGTTTGGGATTACTTTTCTGTTCTTTTTCTAGTTCCTTCAAGCATGCAGTTAGGTTTTTGAATTTAGCTCTTTCTTCTTTTTGGATGAAAGCACTTAACACTATAAATTTCATTCTCAGCACTGCCTTCACTAAATCCCATAGGTTTTGATATGCTGTGTTCTTCTTTTCACTGATCTTGAGATATGTTTTAGTTTGCCAAAATGCTGCCAATACAAAGCACCAGAAATTTCTTCTGGATTTCAGCTGCAAGCTATCAAGCAAATGGCTCATCTCTTTCCAGGGCATCAGCTATTTGAGCCTCTCCTTTATGTCATACAGCAGGATCAAAAATGGCAGAGCTCTCTTTTCCAGTGTGGCTCTATTTCTTTTCAGACCCAGCAAGAGGGCAGAGACTTAATCTGAGTCATACCTCATGGAAGTAGTCCAATTGAAAAAAGGCCTCACATCCACGAGTGGACCAGCCCACAAACATAATCTTTCTCTTTTTGGGATTCATAAAATAATTTCACACCTCCATACTCCACCATCTGAATCCCCAAAATATATTTTCCTTCTATATGCAAAATACTTTCATTACATCATAATATTTCAAAAGCTTTAAATCATTTCAGTGAAAAAAAAAAATCATATCAGTAGCAATGCTAAATCTTGGGTCTAACGTCCCCTCTGGCTGTAAACCTGTGAAACATACAAAGCAAGTTATCTGCTTCCAATACACAAAGGGGAAACAGACATAAGATAAACATTTTCATTACTGTAAGGAGAAATTGGGAGGGAAACAGGCATCAGGGGTCCCCAAGAGTTTCCAAAACATGTAGGGCATACTCCATTAGATTTCACAGTATGATAGTCATCTATGGATTAATGGTTTCTTCTTCTCTTCAGGGCCGCATAGGGACCCATTCTTTCCATGGGCTTTCCCAATGGCCATTTTCTCAGTTCCACCTTCATCAAGAATCTGGGTGGTGATAGAGATCCAGACCTCACCCACCAAGGACATTTTAGTGACAGCTACACTTTCCCCAATCTCTGGGAGACAGTCCCAACCCCCTTAGTGCAGCTATGTGATAGGAACATTCTCCCTATTCTCTGGAATACAAGCCCAAACCTCTCAGAACAGTGGGATGGCAACCTGATTCTCCCTAATCTTTGGGGACTAAGCCCACCTCCCCCCTCAAAGAAGTGGAATGGTGAAAAAAGTCTCCCCAACCTATGGGGAACAAACCCACCCCACTCAGAGAAGTGGGGTGGCATCCTAACTCTCCCCAACCACTGGGAAATGCACTCCACCCTCTCTGTAGTTTGGGGTGTTCAAATTCTACCTGAACATAGGTCTGAGAGGGGTGGGCCTGCCCCCCATTGATTAGGTAAGAACAAGTGGAATGTGGCAATTTGATATTATTGATGAATTCCAAAAAGAAATATCAATTATGTTTGTAAACTGGTCTGTTCCTCATGGCATGAAGCCCTTTGATTGTATTAAATTGAAAGGTTTCACTTTTACTTGATTAAATTAAGATTAGGGCTTTGATTTGGCCATGTCAGTAGGATATTGAGTCCCTGCCTTCTTGGTTGGTGGACACTCATATTGAAAATGACATGGCAGAGGAGAGAGCTTAGTTTTGATGCTGGAGCCCTGGGAAGGGAGCCGAGTCATTCAACTGATAGTTAACAACTGGCCTTGTGAAGAAAGCAGAACAGCTGAGCCTGGAAAAAGATGAGCCCTGGAAAGAGAGATGAGCTTTATGTCAGCCTATAGCTAAGTTTGGAAGAAGCTGGAACCATGGAGGAAGAGGAAGGCTAGACCCTTGCAGTGACCAGCAGCCATCTTGCTTCAACATGTGACAACAGACATTTGGTGAGAAAGTAGCTCTTATGATACCTTGAGTTGGACTCTTTAGGGCCTTGTAACTATAATCTTCTACCCCAAATAAATACCTTTATAAAAGCCAACAGATTTCTGGTACTTTGCATCAGCATCCCTTTGGCTGACTAATACAGCCATACTTTCCTTCAACTCCTTGAATTAATTTAGGAGTTTTTGTTGACCATTACTGATTAGCTGTTTCAAATTCTGTGTCTTTTCAGGATTTTTAATTTGTTCCTTTGCCTGTACAATTTCTTCCTGTTTCTTAGTTTGGTTTTTAATTTTATGCTGATGCCTAGACATCTGATTACATTAGTGAGTTCAGTTTCTCTCTCTTGCCTAGGATTTTACTCTTGAGTGATTTTCTTTCACAGCTCTGCTTTGACTTTTGGTTCAACTTATTCTAAGTCTTTAAAATTGTCCTGTTTAAGTTATCAATAGAGGGCCAGAAACCCACTAATGGAGTACAGACCAGATACCCAGGGATCTGTGGATAGTGACAGAAGAGACTCAAAAATGCCTTTTTTGGCTTTCACTTCCTTGGTCTACCAGAAGATGGTGCTCTTCGGTGAGCCTTTCCACAGCAGTGTCTCCAAACTCCTGGGGCTGATGTTTCTACACCGAATAGAGGGACAATTCAAAGCCAGTTCCTGGTATTTAAATTCACTGATGAGAAACCACACTCAGCCATCTACCACACATTCTCTTTTTCCAGGGAGCAAAACATTCTCATCCATGGAGGAAAAGATCTACTTCCTTCTCAGCCATGGACTTTACTGAGGTATTTCACTCAAGGATGGGGGGTGGTTGCCATTCCCTGCTCTAGGAGCTAGTAATTCACAGATTTCATTTTGGCCTCTACAAATCTCTTTCTCATTACCTCTTGGACAATGCACAGCCTTCCCTGGTCTCCAGATCCCCAAAGCAGCTGCTTTGCACAACTTCTGTCCTTCTGCTGTTTTTATAAAAGAGTTGAGTCCTACCAACCTACTTCAGTATCATCTTGCTTGTACTCTTACCAATTGGTACTTCCTACCAATTCCTGACAAGAATTTAATTATCTGAACAATGAAATATGACTCAATATATTTTATAATCTGAATCAACATATTTTATTAGAAATAAATCTTTTTTGGTGTCATCACTTTGGGAATCATTGTAATAAGAACTAATTTTTATAAACATATACCAATTAAAATATATACTCAATGGTTTGTTTTTTTTTTTCACTCCTCCTTCTTGGTTATGATTATATTTATGTTCAGTTTAATTTTTGCATATTGAGTGGAGATTTTGGGTTATAAAAGTATATAAATACATGGTTCATAGTGCCCACATCTATGGATTAAAGTTTGTATTTTGTTAAGAAATAGTATAATGTTCATTATAGGATGTTTTTTAAAACACTAAGTTTTAAAATGTAAACTATTTTTTTAAATTTAACTGACTTAATATTTATAATCCTAGCCATATTAAAAACACCATACAAATTCCACAAGCATGAAAAATAATTAATTTAACTGTATATAAATCTATGTCCAAATGTCATTTTATTTACAGGCATAATCATTTTCAAAATTACTCAGCAGATTATAGACATCAATTCCAAGAATTTAAAAGTATGCAATGGGTCGGGAAAATACTTTATCTTTTCTCCTATAAATATGATGTACTTTTATTCTTCTAGATGATCATCAACAGCTGCTGATGACATTCTGGTAGAGAATAAACCTGAAAACTTCATGCAAATCTAAGTATTTTGTCTGCCTTTGATTTCAATACAGTTAATCTTTGAATAGATACCATGATCAAATATGTTTAGATAAAAGTACTTGCCAATGGAACTATCACGTTTATCAATGTCTCTAAGGATTTTGTTTTCTTTTGTTTTGATTTCAACTATAATTCATATTGGCAGCATAAAAGACCCTTCAAATTTTATTACTTATCTATTGGTATCCATTGAAAAAATAACTTAGTGTTTGAAACAAAGTGTTACTAAACAAACATATTTAGGGTGAATTGAGTCAATGCACTTGTGCATACATCTGCTTTAATCAGAAAGATACAAACTATTTGTATTTCTAGGATTATAATTTATACATTACACATAACTTGTGAAAATCATAAGTACAAAAGTGTTTCATTACTACAATTTACCTGTAATGAACTATTTTTTGGACTACTTATCAACTTATCATCCTTCTTTGAATAACTCAAGCCTGACCACTGAGCATTGCACTAATCTGACCATTATTGTTGCTTCAGGGATAAATATGTGATCCAACAAGCATTGGGAATACACAGTAAGATTTTTGCTTGGATTATTGGAATGCAGGCACTCTTTTCATGCTGGCTATGAATTTGGAGCCTTAACCTGTAAGAAGCTACCATATAAAACCAAAACAAATGACAGCAGAGCAAAGGAAAGGAAATATGATGGTGATAATTTTTGAGTCATTGAGTCCACATATATTAACTTAAGACTATAAATGTGAACCAATAAAACAAGACCAATATGCCAAGTCTATAATATTAATGCTTCTACTTATGAACCTTACACTTGTAAAATTGAAACTTAGCCTAATAATAACTATTGCGTAAGAGTTACCTCCTGAAAATCAGGCAGATATTATGTCCTGTCTAGTTACAATCTACTCTTTTTAAAAAGTACAATTTAAAATAACTGCATTTGGTCAATCAGCAGAGTCAACCTGTGCTGTTTCCTTTTAAAAGACCTGTATGAAAACCATGTTAAATGTGGACAAGGCATTTCCAAAGTAAACCTAACAAATAACCCTTGGGGTGGCATCTTACTGCATCTTGTATGATTTGCTGCCTATGAAAAGACAATAAGGGGCTAGGAGGAGAGAGGATCTCTTCCTTATTTCTTATCACCAAAATCAAGCCTTTAGTGCCACCTCTCCCAATTTCCTTCCCATTCTAAAAATTAAAATTAATGAAGTTTGTTGGAGGAGAATAGCAGTGAAGAGACTAGGCAGTAGTTTTCCATTTATTTACATCCTTTTGGGCTTCAAAATTTCTCCTTCTAACTTCCCTCCTTCCTTTCCTCTCTTCCTCCTTCCATCCTTTCATTTGTCTATAGGATTGAAATTTTGGGAGAGAGACAAATCTTTGTACTGCTGCTGCTTTCTTTTAAAAAAATGATAAATTTTGGAAATCTTTACCTGTGTTCTCAATTCATTATCCTCACAAATATGAATTAACTGTAAAAAACAAAAACAAAACCACAAAACTAGACTCTTTGATAATGAACATGAATAGAAGAGCTAAATAAAGGAATTAAGAGTATTCCATTAGCTCATATGAGCAACAAAATTATAAAAAGGCATATTACTTAAATATGCTGAAATATCAGTAATTTTAAAAAGCTTAATGGCACAGGAATATTTTGAGAGATCTTTTTGACAGGAAGGAACACTACTATTTCACATTATTTTAGCATGCAGATATAAATTTCCAAAAGATTAATCCGAGTGAACAATATGGGGATTAATTCAATTTGTATAAAGTCACCTGAGAACAAATTTTCCCTCTAGCACTTGACCCAATTTGTTTGTTTTAATCTCCCCTAAAAATTCCACCTTCAGATACCTTAGCTTGCTTTCCAACCCTAGATCTGAAGTTAAAATAGCTAAAATATAATATTTATATTTTCTCATTATTTCAAGCCTTGTCACATCACTTATGGTATGTTACTTAATGATAAATAGCACCAAAAATAAAAATGCATGCTATAAAATATCATAATAGAAAAAATAAAACAGAGAACTTGATAGATTCATTTTATTTTCCTTGAAACATTAACCAAGCATCTCTATTATCTCCAGTGACAGAAACTGGTAATGACAAAAGGTTTGCATTTTCTGTTGCTGAGCTGAAAACACAGATTAGGAAACAGGCAGACTATTTTATAATTTTATTTTCAAGTGTATAAATAATCATTCTGGTTTTTATCCAGGTGTGATTAGGGCCACTTTGATATCTAGCAAGACAAAAAGTACATAATATATTTTCAAGGCAAAAGCATAATGAATCCTCAGAAAACCATTTTTCCTCTTTCTCTATCTAGGGCTGAACCTAAGAAATGAAAGAAGGTCTGTGGTGAAAGTCAAGTGAGACTTGTTCAGTAATCATTCATTCACTCATTCACTGATTCGACCACTCAACAATATTAAGTGCCTTCCAAATGCTAGGAACTGGATATACAGAGGTCATTATTCTAAATCCTTGCTGCCAAGAAACCTGCAGGTTACAGTTTAATAAAAAATCTTTTCATTCAGCATTGGCAAAACCATTTTTGCCAAAGTCTAAAGGATTTTATCCTTAGTGCCAAGCATTAAAATGTTTTTAATAAATATTAAAGTAAGACATGAATGTTTAATGAACAGTATTGTTGTCAGATCAAATGGCTTACATTGAATCTCCCATCTACAACTTAGTAGTAGGGGATGTAAGATGGGTTTCTGAGGTTAAGACCAGGACAGAAATGCTCCCAAGTGAGTAAGACTAGATGGAAATCTGAGCAATTATTATAGTTCAGCAATATAATTCCCCTTTACATATAGCCTGAGGTGACCAAACTGTCATTGAACAATGGGCAGGAAGATTCACCTCTTCAAATGCCAGGGCAAACTCACCCTTTCCACAAATATGAGTGGGGTCCCTCTCCTGGCCTGAGATGATGTCCAAAGTCCAGACCTCAGCTTCCATGATTTTACTCTTGAAGCCATTTTCCCATCACTCTCTCTCCTTCCTGTTAATTCTAGTCCAGGATGACAGTGGTTTCACTCACACAGGTCTTACAAAAAACTTGTTAGTTTAGCATGCGGAAAACAGGGATCCAAACCATCAGACAGTATGACTTCCTAAAAGCTCTTCCTGAATAACTGCATTTCCGATCCTGACTTGGACTGAAATGGCTGCCTGTTTCCAAGTACAGTTAAGTCCTCACATGGGGCACTATCCTCTGGGGATTTGTTTTCTGGAAGCTTGGAATTTCCCAAATCATCAATCTCTGGTTTCTTTGTGCCCAGCAATTCAGTTCTAAGCTTATTTCTTTCCTCTCACATTTTTCTATAAGATGCAAGGAGAAGCCAGACTGCATTTCCCACATTTACATTGGAAATCTCCTCAGTTAAATGTTCAAACTTGTCATTTTCAAATTCTGCCTTCCATCTAACATCAGGAGTCAATTTTTCTAAGTTGTCTGCCACTTGAAAGCAAGGATCACTTTCTTTCCAGCCATCATTTCTGTCTAGTGCTTTTTCAGAACTCTCTTTAGCACTTCTTTTTTCTCTAACAGTCTCTTCAAAGCAATCTAGGCCTTTTCTATCAAGCAAATCACAATTCTTCCAAAAAATACCCCTTACCCATTTATTAAGCCATTTTAAATTATATATTAATTGCAAGCATTGCCACCCCACTATCCTGGTATCAATTTCTATCTTAGTTTGCCAAAGGGCTGGTGATGCAAAGTACCAGAAATGGGTTGGCTTTTATAATGGGAAGTTTATTAGGGGTAAAAACTTACACTTTTGAGGCTGTGAAATGTCCAAATAAAGGCATCAGCAGAGATGCTGTCTTAACATACTCAGCTACTGGTGATTCTGGGGTCCTGCATTCCTCTTGTGAATCTACCATCCCCTGGAGTTCAGATGTAAGCAACCAGGCATAGGGCTTGTCTCTTACTGGACCTCCTCTCTCAGTCCCAACTGATCTACTTTCTTCCTGAGTTCACCTGTGAGCTATCAAGCATACAGCAGGGTTGTTTCCTCAACTGCTGGCTGCTCATTAAGCACAACCCCTTGGGGGCCTTTTCTATGCCTCTGTGTTTGACTGGTTCCAGACTCTGGGACCTCTTTCAGCCTCTTGGTGCTTCTTTCCCTGTGGTCCTCTCCCTCATATGACAGGATCGATATGGCAGCTTCCTTTTCATCTGCCTGTGTCTCTCCATTTATATCAGACTCAGGAAGAGAGCAGAGACCCAAGCTGGCTCATGCCTTACTGAAGAAATTTAGTCAAAAGGCCCCATGCAAACAGGAATGGATTAGTTAAAAAAACCATAATATTTTCCTTTTTCAATAAAAGGACTTCAAACTGTCACAGGAAGGAAGGGAGGGAGGGAGGGAGGGAAGAAGGAAAGGATAGAAAAGGGAAGGAAGGAAGGAAGGAAGGAAGGAAGGAAGGAAGGAAGGAAGGAAAGAAGGAAGGAAGGAAGGAAGGAAGGAAGGAAGGAGAAAGAAAGAAAAAGAAAGAGGAATACATAACGTAACAAAATATGTTTTATTGTAACTTGAGTGAAAAGTCCATGGTAAACTACAGGGGTGGTTGGACCCAGTTGTTCATTAGAAGAGAATGTGTTAACCTCAGGAATTTGGAAAATAGAGATTTACAAAGGCAAATCTGGTAGTATCCAGTCAGTGGCAAGGCTAATTGGTGTCTTCCTTCTTTTAGAAACCCACCTTTCTTTACCTAAAGTGTAATTAATTTATACAGTATCAGCTAAAGTGGAGACTGTGTAGAACATTTTAGTCCAAAAAGTTTACATATTTTTAAGAACACAGCATGGAAGCACAGAGCAGTACATTATATTATTTGTGCAAATAATTTTTTAAAGAAGATGCCATTCCTCCAAGCCAGTGTCTTACAATTTCCTAAGGTTGTTCCAGATTTACTCAGGAGATTTAGCAATAACCATGTTTTGCTTTGTTTTGTTTTTTTCTCTCTCATACATGTGGGTAATGTTCCTGCCTAAGGGACCTTGTAATTGCTGTTTCCTCTCCTGGAATATCTCCTAGATCCACTTTTGTCTTGATCCCTCATTTCCTTCAGATCTTGACTCAAATTTCACCAACTCAGTTTTCCCTTACCATTCCATCTAAATATATCAATATTCTCTGTCTCTATATGGTAAGCTATTATATTTGAAATCCTCTGAGTTAACTAATATTTATTAATGATATCTTACATATTCACAGAGGTGTCCTGCAGAGACTAAAACATTTATACATCCACATAAAAGATGAAATATAGTACTCCTATGAAAAAGCTGAATAATTTCCAAGATACATCACTACATTCTATTTTATGCCCTTTTTTGTACAAAAACATACATATAAATATACAAACATACACATATATATATACATATGTAAACATATATTATTTCTGAAATGATGTATAATCAATTTTGGAAAGGAAGACTGTTCATCATGATGAATACAAGCACTTTTCTGATAATAAAAAAAAATGAGCTTATAAAAAAAAAAAAAAAAGAAATCCTGTCAACCATAAAAATTATTTAATAACTATTATGTGCCAAGGACTGTGAAAATTGAACTCTCAAAGCCCTTGGTGTTGATTACAAGCTGGTGATTCTCAGTTGAGTTTCAGAAATAAGCCCTAACATGTAGTGTGTTGTGATATCTGGATGTGTAATTTAGACTCCACATCATTATGGAAATAGTATCCTAGAAGGAAGAAAGATATAATAAGCAAGATAAATGAGTGAAATATATGGCATCATAGGTGATTGTAAATAAAACTTATAACCAGAAAAATTAAGTGGAAGAAGATAAATAAGGACTGTAAGAGGTAGGGGATGGTGAAAAATTTAGATAGAACACTTAGGAAAGTAGTTTTTGAGTTGGTGAAATTTAAGTCAAGATCTGAAGAATGTGACAGGTTAAGAAAAAAAGAAAACTAGGGGACAGATATCCCAACAGAGGAATTAGCACAAGCCATTGCCACAAGACCAAGTGCAAAGGCTGTGTTTGAGGAAGTACAGCAGGAAGAGGCTGGCTATTGCCAGTGCTCCTGAGTACAGTGTTAGAAAAATCTTAGGAAATTGTAAACACATGCTTGGAAGAATGGTCTGCTCTGATACTGGACTAATTAGATCACCTCTGAGGCTAAATGAATCTGCCACATGATCTAGTCTAACTTAAAATAATTCTGTATTATGATTGGGGCAGAAACGTCAGATAATGTAGTTTGTTTTGTTTTGCTTTGCTCTGTTGTTTTGCATATAATTCCCTCTGGGGGAACTCATTGGGAAGAGTGTTTTATTGAGAAATATGAAGTTAGGTTTTCCTGGGTTCTTGCCATAATGTCATCTTAAGTGAAATGCAAAATTTTCCATTAGATAGTTCACAGGATATAATATTTTCTACAATGCCAATTCCAATGCTTTTTTCCCAGTTATACAAAAACTTCCATTGAGATGATATTGAATATCTGTATGACCTGCAGCAGGATTGATTATGAGATTAATTCTAACTTGCTACATTGATAATGTGTTACTTCATCTTGAACATGTTAAAAATATTGTAAAAAAAAAGAGTAAACTTACATTTTGAGCCCTAAAAATTTCATTGTGGAAAATGAGATAAAAATAGAAATCCTTTATGGGTGTTAAATACTTTATTGTGTGTACTCTTGAAATCTTTTTCCATCCTACATATAAATGAAAAAGTATTTTATGAGAGGTTGCAATGTGTTCACCACTGCAGTTTTCCAACTACTACTAACCATACCATGCAAAACAGAAAAGATAACTTTAATATTATGCCATAAATTTTGTTACCCCTCAAATCAAAGAGCTTTATTAAAGACAAAGAATTAATTAAATCAGATTCTTTTCAAAAAAAAGTTTTAAAAGAGTAAGAATATGATGACTTTGAGTCTGCTGTCACAATATATATTATTATAAAATAACGTAGAAAGAGGGCACTTTAAATATGAACTGGTCTCATATCTAAAATTTATAAGGAAAGATAACACATTTCCTGTAAGAGTTTTAAAGAAGAAGAGGGTGTTCTCCTGTGTAATTTTATATTAGGAGCTTACACAACCACTCTACCTAATGAGCACCCACCCCAGAACATGGAGAGAAGCAGATTGCCACAAACTCTGAAGGAGCACAATGGGGAGAAAACAGGTATTCTGTAAACTAGAATAAAGGCATCTACAAGGGACAAAGCATCTAAAAACAAAAACTAAAGAGAACACTGACCTGAGCTGTTGAAGCAAAATGCAATTAGCTATAAACAAAGAATCAAATACTTTCTACCTGGAAATTTGGCTGAAAGTCCTCTCAACAGATACACTTTTACAATTTGTCGTAGCAGACTCTGCACCTGTCAATGATATTTTAGTTTTCCCCTTTGGGTAGGGAAAGGATATGACACTAGAGGGAATACAGTGAAGCCATCCCAAAGAATTTGGAAATAAGGAAAATGGCCTTTAAAAGGGACATTTTTACATCTAAACATAATGAATCATAGGAGAAATATGCAAATTCACCTTGCAGATATTGAATGATTTTGCTATATTCAGGAGTGCGTCATTGGAGGCTATATTTCTCACTAGAAATGAACCAACTGTCATTTTAATTTTTCACTTCAGTCAGGTGAATTTTGTCAGTGTAAATCCATCCCTGACAAAGAGACATGTCTCATCCTGAAATGATGAGGGTCACAATTCAGACTATAGCATTGTCATTCAGGATCTGGGGATACAACCACTTAGACTTTCTCAAGAGACACACTCAGATATTGACTTTAGTCATTGTGACAGTTTGAAGCAGGGTGGATCCCAGAAAATCAAGTCCTTAAGGCTAATCTATTCCTAAGAGTGTGGGACACTTTTGATTGAATCTCTTCAGTTGAGTGCCTTTGATTAGATTGCAAAACCCAGGGTAGGTCTTGGTCATCTTGCTGGAGTCCTTTATAAATGGAGGACTAAAAACAGAAGACACAGAGGGAAAAAGTGGCAAAGACAAAAAAATCCAGAGACCGAGTGAGAAGTCCCAGAGGTCAGAGGCTTGAATCAGCAGAACACAGAAGCATGGAAAGAGGTTCTCAGAAGGCTAAAGGAGATGAAACCTGGGGTAGAAGGGAGACACAAGCCATAGGCTTGCTCACCCACAACTGAACTCAGAGAGAAAGCATCTTTTGATGACATTGCCATGTGTCTGATTGCCCACAGTCGACCTTAAGTGAGACAGCATCTCTGATGATGCCTTGATTTGGACATTTTCATAGCCCCAGAACTGTAAACTTTTAACATAATCAATTCCCATTATAAAAGGCAACCCATTTTTGGTAAATTGCTCCCAGCAGCTTTTAGTAAAGACAGTCACCCATGAGCTTTTTACTAATTTGCAATTATTACATATTTAAGACCAAATATCCTGGTTGAGCCTTTAAAAATTAATAAGCAAAAAAAGCAACAATATTTTGGAGTCAAATACATAAAGCAAAGGCAAATTATTATTTTTTTACTATCAAATTGTTATGCACTCACACTGTTATTTGCAATTGAATATCTTAACCCTTTCATTTTCGTAAAATGTCAAAATGAATAGCTTTGTAAAGTGTAGAGGGACTATTTCACATACTTGCAGTTTCAATCGAACTTTTATTCTCTGCTTAATCTCAAAATAAAATAAGTATATAAAAACTAAATTTTCAACAGTTTATCCTGGTCATGATGACCTTTGAGATGTCAGAGTTTTCAAACTGCAAGTGGCTCCAGTCCTGAAAGAACTACAATTCATTAACATTCTGATTTCTTAGAATAATATTTACATATAAAGAGATCTGATACTTAATTACCAAAGCAGATTAAGTGCAGGGCGGTAACTAAGATTAAAATTCAAAAATGGATTCAGTTTATGGTGTGGACAAAGTTTCTTCTCTGAAATTTTCATGTAAGTTTGTGATATCAACACTTATTTACCACGGTTTTGAAGTTAGCAACTGCACTGTAAGGAAAGAATACAACATTTGGAGATAAAGAATGTGGGTTTGTGTTCTAATTCTGACCTTTACTACCTGTGGTTTGGGGTCAGTTTGTTAACTCTCTGTACCACAGTTTCTGTAACTCACATGATGGTTTTGAAAAAGATATTAAAGAATTACAGAACAAAAGCATGTGGTAAACATTATATAGTGCTTTGCAAATATTAACATCTTTGGAAAAGTACCTAGTCACTGGAGAATGTTATCACTGGAACAACTCTACCACTAGAAATTGTTCAATAAAGTTTTCAGTGACCTGGAAGGTTACAAGAAGAGCCAATTTAGAGCCAATTTTACTTGAAATATAGAAGCCTTTGTATTATGAAAAAATGAAATAGAACAACTGAAGGAAAGTTTGAGACCCTACCAGATAATATATTATTGATCCTAACCTGAATTCTGCTGCATTGAATGTAGTATACCTTATTGAAGAGTACAGTGTGATCTGGTGGAGCATATAGTTGTTTAACTGGGAAGTATTTGTTTCCATTATTTTCCTCTTTGGGGAGATGATTGATAGACAAGCTTGATATGGCCCAATTTCATGAAAGGAGGATTGTCAATAATTCTGTGACCATCACCTATACCAAATCCTGACACATAAAGAGACATTAAGATAATTTTCCCCATCAGAATCTCTGATCTGATATGGGAATTTCTAGCACTTAATATCTTTAGAACTGTTCATGGTATCCTTTACCATAAAACAGAAAAATCAACAGAGGAGTAACTTACTAAAACATTTCTTGTTTTCTTGTATTTTGATATAGTAGGTGTGGAAGGTTAAATTTGTTGAATCCCGAAAAGTGAAAGATTTTATCTCTCAACTAATCCATTCCTGTGGGTGTGAGGCTCATTTTGTTGGACTACATCAGTAAGGCATGTCTCAAGCTGAGTCTCCACCCTCTTACTGGAGCTGAAATAAACAGAGACACAGAGAGATAGAAATAATAAAGAAAGCCACCATATTTGATCCTGCAATATGAGAGAAAGGACTCCAGTTCCTCCCACAGCTGAGCTGCAAGTAGAGAAGCCCCCAAAGAGCTCAAAAAGCTGAGGACCAGGAAGAGATGACAATATGCCTGATAGCTTGTAGGTGAACTCCGGAAGAAAGCAGGGCAGCTGAGACTCATACAGTAGCCCTATGCATAATTGCTCACAGTTGAGCTCCAGGACACAATGGTAGATTCTTGGAGGGGAAGGCAGTGACCTCCGCAGAGACCAGTGGTCATCTTGCTTCACCACATGAAAGCTGACGTTGGTGAGAAAGTATCTCTATTGATACCTTGACTGGACATTTCACAGCCTTGGAAGTGTAAGCTGTTACCCCAGATAAATTCTCATTGTAAAAGCCAACAGATTTCTGGTACTTTGTATTGGCAGCCCTTTGGCAAACTAAAACAGTAGGTATAGAAGAAATACATAAAAGCAATGAAATTGTCAGTGTCTCTTCACATACACAGTGATATATATATATCTGAAGACAAGTATCTGTCAAAAGCTCTCCTATATTTTTACTCAAAATTTCCCAAGTAATTACCCTTTAACAAATCCATTTGGTGAATATTTTAATATTTATACCTCTGCAATGTGTGATGCATCTGCCTTTCCACTAATTTAGATTTTACGTTTATGAAAAAAGACAACACAGAATGATAAAATGATATACAAGGGTACCAACTTTCAACTAATTTTCAACCAAAAACATAAATTGCTAAAATAATCTATTGTTTGTTAATGTAAAAGCTATTCTCATCCTTACAATTCATCAAAAAGAGAAAACCAAAATTGACAGCTTGATAATTTAGTGCACATTGAATCGGTGTGTATAAATATTTTCTTGATAAAAAAGAAAATTGGAAAAATTTTAATCACATAGTTTCATGAAAGAAATTCCATTTAAGGCAGGTCCTTAGTTATCAAAATGATATAAGATTTGGCATGACAAATGATCTGTATTTTTTCGTAAAATATATAATTTTGCATTGCAATATTCAGATGTTATAGTTACTTATAAGTATTGATGTGGAAATAAATTAACACCTGTAATAAATATATCATTTCAAATGTTCTAGAGATTTACTTTATGATAGTTTATCTTCTTAGAATGCTAAAAGCATCAACTTTAAGAATTTGTAAACCAGAATTTATAGATTTTATATCCATAAGGAAAAGCAGCCATTTATTTATCACATTAATAAAATAATAATTTTTGTACTCTGAAAACACTAGTATTAAATTATTTCTTTTTTTCTGCATTCAAGTAGTTCTGAATAAGATTTATTTATTAATGTAATAGAACTGATAACCAAAGTCTTAAAGATTATTTGATTGAAAGTAGAATACTGAAAATAATAAATATTAAAATAGCATTTTCTATTTGTCTATTAGTGTGGTGCATGTACTAACCCTCTAAGTTCTCACAAAAGCCATTTTGTCACTATTTTCAAGATGAGAAAATAAAATCACAAAGCAGTTCTGTCACTAAGAAAACTCACCACACACATGCATATACATAACAGAAGCAAATCAAATATAAGCAAAATCTGATTAATTTACTTTTTAAATTATAAAGAATAGGACATATTGTGTGCCCAATATACATTAGCACATTTCTGGATATCTCATCTTCAATGTGCAATGATATTCATTCTAAATTATTTTTCAAATTTGAAGAAAAATAATTTTTTGTTAATAAATGTATAAAATCTGCTTTTAAATAATAAAATAACTTACACGTGTACTGATAATTGTCATTTCATGAGAAAATGAAATTTGTATTTAATAAACACACATTTATTACACAAATATACATGGATTCCCTGCAGTTTTGAAGGCATGTGTAGAATGCTTAAAAATCAAGGAAATGATGCATATCTCATGAGGATATATATGAAAGCAACCTATGATATTAGGATTCAAAAGAAAATTAAGTTTAAGTTCCATGAAATTTTAAAGATTTAATAAAAACTGAACCTTAGCATTGCTTTTTTAAAAATGTCTAAAATACTTCAATATAAAACACATGCTCATTCATTCATTCACCAATCTTTATATGTGGAACCAAGACAAGCACCCTCCCCCCCTTTTTTAGCTTGCTAGTAATAATTTTGCATTACCAAACTTCCATAACTAGTTCAAAATGCATCTCTATCATATCTAGTATGCATTTCTTTATAGTGGGGTTGAGAACTTAGACATTGCAAATCTATCTGAATGTAGAAACTGTCAAACTTTTATAGTTGTCCCAGCCAAAATTTATCAGTCATACTTTTCACCAGTTGCTTCTATTGAGTCTTTCAAAAACTTCAATTCAGTTTCACAGACACAAAAATCAAATTTATTTCAAACTCATATTTCATATGTTTACATAGTATTTAATTAAATCATTTAGTCACAATAACAAGTATAACTGGCATAAAATAGGCTTGAGAACAAAACTGTGACTCTTCATGAGTGTTTTAGTTTGCTAAAGCCTGCCAAGACATTTTACTAGAAATGGATTGGCTTTTACAATGGGGATTTATTAGTTTAAAAGCGAGCAGTTTTGATGCTGAGAAAAATGTTACAGCTCCATGGCTCACAACTTCGAGCTTCATGGCTTTCTCTCTGCTTCTGTGTTCCATTGATTTCAGCTTCTGGCTTCTGGTGGTTTCTCTCTTTCTGTGGTACCCTTTCTCCAAATCAATCCAATTATAAAGAACTCCTCTAAGAGGATTAAGACCCACCTGGGTCAAACCTTAGTGAAGTAAACTAAGCCAATGATCCCACATAACAATAGTTTCACGCCCAAAGGAATGGGCCAGTTTCAAGAACTTGATTTTCTGGAGTATGTACAATCTCAAACTACCACAGTGAGCATCTACTCATACAGCAGCGTGTCACCTCCTATTGAAGATGTTTGGTGTGCTGAAAGCCTCAGGCGTAGTGCATTTCCAGCAGAAGGGAGAAATGAGCGTGAATGGGTAAAGCATACGTTACTCAATACACCTTCTCTCTCTTTATTTTTCCAATGTCTCTCTTTTTCTTCCTCTCATTTGTACCTAAGGATATAAGAATGTAAATTTGATCTTGGTTATCCAAATAAATGTGAGGAAATTTTAATGAGAAAAATAAATACTTTCTGTGAAAAAACTTCTCACAAAGACAGAAACTTTCAGTTCACTTACATTCTTAAAACAAATTGCTACATAATATCAAATGGTAAATACAATTATATTGATATCAACTGATTATAAACCCTTGTTTTGGTGAGAATAAACAAAAAAGTATATGTATGGAGCTAATGTTACATATACAATTATTTTCATTTTTATCTCAATTTACAAAGTACTAGACTTTGGAAAACAGCAAGGCAAACTGAAAACTCAGAAATGCCTGCTCTATTTTCTGTAGTCCAATTATAAAGTTATAAATATTGCCTACTAGAATGTGGACACATTGTAAGTAAGATCTCTTCAAGAGGTTACTTCAGTCAAGATGTGGCCCAATTGAGTCAATTTGGACTTTAATCCTGATTACTGGAATCTTCATAAGCAGAATATAAGACAGAGAGAGGAGCCATGGGGAGTAGTCAGAAGCTAGAAATCAACAGGATCAGGAAGAGAAAGAACACTCTGCTGTGTGCATGTGCATTGCCATGTGACAAAAAAGCCAAGGGACTCCAAAGTTTGCCTGCTACCCAGAAGATGCTGATCATGGGTGGAAGCAAGCCTTCTGGCCTCTGAGATTGTGAGCCAATAAATTCCTGTTTTTAAGCCAACCTATTTTATTGTATTTGTTTTAGCAGCTAGGAAAATAAAACACTTGCTCAAGTGTTTGTAATTCTTTAAATATGAACGTTTTTAATTGTACAAAAGGGAAAAATGCTATTAGCTATGCCTACCAGCATTCTTATGAGAAAAACATGAATTAAAAGATGTTAAATGATACTGAAATGGTAAAATTCAATGTTTAAATTAAATATATATTTATTATAATTACCCAAATAAATCCTTCAATGGTTTGGGAACTGTATGATATTTCTTTCAATTTTTAATAAGTCTCTAACTTATAAATTTTTTTTCTAGGTATTGAAACCATTTTTGTATTTAAGCAAAAGAGTGGAGATATTTGTTTTTCAGGCTCCCAGCATTAAGAAATGACCATCTTGGGGAAGCAGCATCAACTGTAATACCCAGTGTGCAGCAGCAGCAGGGGCAGTGAGTTTTCACACAGCGCCTGGCACAAGGATTCTGTTTCATTTGGTCTCGTTAGCCACCTTCTTTCTTAGCTTTTTTTCTGAGCATTATTCACTTTCAGAGCTGTCCTTTCAAAATTCATTTTGGATAAAAGATTGCTTTTCAACAAATAACCCTCCCTGATGCACAATTTGTATTTGATGACCCTACAAGTAAACAAATTATAAATGTCTGCATTGTGTAGGGGAGAAATTTCATTATACTAAATGTTATGAGACTTGGTGTCAAGTCCCAGATATGCTATTAACTTGATCCATGACCTTGGGAATATCCCTAAACCATTATTTCTTAATGTGTGAAATAAATAATTGTCTAAAATACATCACTGATGAATGTGCTTCTTAACCAACTTGCAACCTTTCCTTTTATAATTCCAATCTTAGTTAATACTCTGGAGTTTCTTGAAGAAGTGGCAGGTAACAAAATAACGAAAAGGAAATTCATCATTAGAATACATCTCAATAACATATTAAAAAAGAGTTCTGGATTGAGAAAGGGGGGTATCTTCCCCAAAATACCTTTTCATGGCCAATATTGGGACACCCAGTATACATTGTACTGCCTTGTCACTGTGATGGTAGATGCAGGACTGGATATTTATATGAAAGTATTCTTTCTGTGCATAGTGCTCTAAGGCAGTCACCTGGGCACTTAAAAGGAGTCATTTGCAGCCCTGACAGAAAAAAATCCACGTGTGTTTTTTGCTCTTCTGAAATGTACGTGAGTGACTTCATCTTACTTTTTTAATTCTCACAGAATAGTGTGCATGAAATGACAACTTATGAACTAAAGTTGCAGATGAAATTAATATAAACTTTTGAGAAAATAAAACCATTTCAAGAATACTTCACTTTTCTTTGGTCAGCCCAAGAGGAAGGGCAGTTTACATTGGGAGTGGGAGCATCTTACTCCTTTCTGTAATCTTCAAGGCAGACTGGAGGTGGTAAAAATTATACACAGAGTGAAATAAATTAATCCATTAATAGTTGTCCTTTTTCTGTGACATTAGAGAAGTGAGATTTCCTCCACGCATTTCTGCTTTTCCATTTGTAAAGTGAGAATGAAGATAACCCCTCTTTCTACTGCCAGTGTTTACTTTAGTGGTTGAGACAAAAAAAGGCAAGTGAACACATTTAATGAATTCTTAACATGCTATATAAAAAGATGGGATTTAAAATTTAGAAAGATGTTTCTTTATTGCACCTTCTGAAATGTGCAAAGATATTAACCTTTAGTGGCTAAATAAAAATGCACAAATGTTTTATTGACATTGTACTTTTCAGTGAATAGGTAATATGGTTGCCAAAATATTTTTTTTTCTCTCTTCGGATAACATTCTCTAATTCTGTGGGGCTGTTTACAGAGTGTTATTAAACTGTTGAAAGAAAACTTACCTACTCCTTAATATTTTCCAGGAATGTCAACTTCATAAATGTATTTTTTTATATAGATGGGTCTCAGTGTATTCTCTAAGGAACAAGGTATTTAATAACTATTTCAAATTACACAGAATACAATTAAAATTCTTGGTAATACTCTTATAAATACAAAGTTATAGAAAGTCTAATATATTGTTTAAAGAACAAAGCTACAGTTATATTTTAAAATGTCAGAAATCCCTTCAGCAATTCATGATGGACATTTTGAATTTGTGTCTAAAACCCAAGAAGCTGAATGCCTTATATGCACAGATGGAAAAATTAGAGGAATGCATAGAAATGTGATTTCCAGACTCTTCTCCCTCTACTGTATGCAAATCCCTTAATGGTATATAAATGATTTCACAGCCAAGGTTCTCACAGTAAATAATTGACTCTCCCACCATATTCTTTATGGGTGCTATATACACTCTTTATGAGAAAGCATTAAAATTCAGTAGGTTTTTTCATTTGACCTCTTTTGTTCATTCATGGAAGCAACACATATACACTTAACTGCTTCTACGGTAATTCTCTGTTTTACAGCAGGGCTTAGGAATAGTTTTCATTTTAATTAAATCTTAGGTTTAAAGAAGTTATAGTATGTATGATATATGAATAAGTACTTTTCTAAATTTAAAATAAAATAAAATCAATGAAAAAAACTATAGTGAGCATAAATTCATTGCCATGATAATCCAGAAGGCATTTTTATCATCTCATAATATATTATATATACATCAGTTTTCATTTTTATCGAACAATGTGAAGAAATGATCATTAAGAGGGAGTTCTGACTGATGAATTTGTGAGGTAACCAGCTTTTACTGGAATGAAAATGCAATTTTCATTCAAATGCATTATTACACGTTGTCTCCTTAATATCCTTCATTACCTTATTTCCCTGCTTGCAAACCTGAGGTTGTGATGAAGAATCACAAGGACTAAGGATTTCATAGCCTAAACAGCAAAAAAACAAAACAAAACAAAACAAAAAAAGCCTCTCAGACAACTTCATTTTGATGAGGATAATAATTCCCCTGGAGTAACTGTGAAATTGCTCAGATATGGATGCATATTCCCTCTATTCTATATCACAGAAGGAGCCCAAATAAACCTAAGCTTTCTTTGAAATTAGTAAATTATAAACAATGAGTTATATCCCATCATAGGGCAATGCTGAAGAACCCACCATCTCCATTGGCACCTAATTATCTCTACTCTAACTTTTCAACCTACAGCAAAGAGAACACACACACACACACACACATACACCAAGCTCTTCTCATTTTTTCCTTAGGTGGCCATTTCTGAGACTCACAGTGCACTTCTCCTTAGAAGGTTCTTGTGATATCAAGCCTCAGTTGTTCAACTGGAAAATTGGCTTTTGCTGCTTCTTGTTTGTCTTTCTCCCCAGTCTCTCTCTTGCTCCTTGTGACACATTTCAAAAATTTAAACTATTTCATACAAGGTCTTATTTCAGGATCTGCATTCCTTGAAGGGTTTATACTTCAGGCCATTTGCATTTCCTTGATGGCCAGTAATCATGAGCATCTTTTCATGTGCTTTTTGGTCATTTATATATCTTCTTTAAAGAGATGTCTATTCAGGTATTTTGCCTATTTTTTAATTTGGTTGTTTGACTTCTTGTTGTTAAGATGAAGGATTTCTTTATATATTCTGGATAGTAAATCTTTATCAGACATGTGTTTTCTAAATATTTTCTCCCATTGTGTAGGTGGTCATTTTGCATTCATAGTAAATCCCTTGATGCCCAACACTTTTAAAATTTTGATGATGTCTCATCTATTTTTTCTTTTGTTGCTTGTGCTTTGGAGGTAAAGTCTAAGGAACCATTGCATAACACGAGATCCTGAAGGTGCTTTTCTAAGTTTTCTAGGAGTTTCATAGTTTGGGCTCATATATTTAGGTCATTGATCCATTTTGAGTTAGTTTTGTATGAGGTTCTTTCTTTTGCTAATGGAGATCCAGTTTCACCAGCACTACTTGTTAAAGAGACTATTCTAAACCAATTGAGTGGTCTTTGCCCCCTTGTCAAAAATCAGTTGGCCCTAAATATGAGGGTTAATTCCTTTCTCTCAATTTGAATCCATTGTTCTTTATGTGGCTTTGTAATAAGTGTTAAGACTGGGACACATGAATCCTCCAACTTCTTTCTTCTTTCTAAATATGGTTTTGACTATTTGGCAGCCTCTTAAACTTCCATATTAATTTTATGGGTTGTTTTTTTTTTCATTTTTGCAAAGAAGGTTGTTATAATTTTGATTGGGATTGTATTCAAATATGCTAATTGTTTTGGGTACGATGGACATCTTAACGATATTTTGTCTTCCAATCCATGAATGAATAATGTCCTCCTATTTAGGTACTTTGATTTATATTAACAATGTTTTATAGTTTTCTATATACAAGACAAATATTTAGGTCTTTGATCCATTTTGAGTTAATTTTTGTATAAGGTATGAGATAGGGGTCCTATTTCTTTCTTTTGGATATAGATATACAGTTCTCCCAGCACCATTTGTTGAATGACTATTCTGCCCAGTTGGGTGGGCTTGACAGCCTTGTCAAAAATCACTTGACCATAGATGTGAGAGTCTGATACTGAAATCTTAAATCAGTTGGCCTATATGTCTATCTTTATGACAATACCATGCCATTTTTACCACTGTAGTTAGGTAATATCTTCTAAAGTCAGAAAGTGAGAGTCTTCCGACTTCGTTCTTCCTTTTTAAGATGTTTCTGTCTATTTGGGGACCCTTTCCCTTCCAAATAAATTTGGTAATTGGCTTTTCCATTTCTTTAAATATGGCTGTTGGGATAAGATTTTTTTTTTTTTTTAACTTTTATTATCTTGATCAAGCTACTTACAAGGAAAAAAATGTTAATGTCACTAGGTTACACTTAATTATTCCTCTGTAAAATATAATGTGGTAGTTAACCTCCACAATGATTCCCAATTATATATGCCTCCTCATACAACTACTTTTGCAGTTTCCTATTATAATGTGCTATAATTTTTCTGTGTGACCAATAGAACATGGCAGAAGTGACTGTATGTCAATTTTGAGATGAATCTCTAAAAGACAGCAGCTTCAGACTTGAGCTCAGTTCTCTCTCTTTTCTCCCTATTTCCTGCTTTTCTTTTTTTCCTCTTTTACTTTTTTTTCTCTCATCACTCACTCTGGAGAAAGCCAGATACCTACTGTGGCAGTTTGATATTATGAATTCCAAAAATAGATATTGGATTATGTTTGTAAACTGGTCTGTCCCTCTGGACATATTAGAGTATATGGGATTCAGAGGTTTCACTTTTAATTGATTAAATAATGATTAAGCCTTTGATTGGGATACATTAGTAGGACTTTGCATTCCCACCCCCTTGGTGGGTGGGGACTCATAGAGAAACCATACCGCAGAGAAGGGAGGTTGGAGTTTTGAGCTGGAGCCTAGGAAGTAAGTACACAAAAGAGCAGAGCAGCTGAGCCAGGAAAGAATTGAGCCCCTGGGAAAAAGACAGATAATCTGCAGCTGGCCTTGTGGAGAGATCAGGGCAGTTTAGACCAGAAAGTAACAAGCTCCGGGAAGAGAGGAACCCAGGAAGGCTGAACTCTTGGCAGATGTCGGCTGCCATCTTGCTCCGACACGTGGCAACAGACTTTGGTGAGGGAAGTAATATATGCTTTGGCCTGGTAACTGTAAGCTTCTACCCCCAATAAATACCCTTTATAAAAGCCAACAGAATTCTGGTATTTTGCATCAGCACCCCTTTAGCTGACTAATTCATCTACCATATCATGAAGATGCCCAGGCAGATTAAGGAGAGGATCACATGGTGAAGAACTAAGATTTCCTGCCAATAGCCAGAAAGAAACTGAGACCTGCATACAACTATGTTGAGTGGGATTGGAAGTATATTCTTCACCAGCTGAAATTCTAGTGACACAACTTAACTGCAGTCTCAAGAGACTCTGATTCATGCCCACCCAACTAAGTTGTTCCTGAATTTCTGACCCATAAAAACTGCGAGATGATAATTATTTTTTGTTTTTAGCTAAGTATGGGGGATTTTTTATGTAACAATAGATTACTGAGACAGCTCACCACAGAAATGGGCCATGTAATGCAGATAAGGTCATTGATCTACCTCTTCTTAGGACTACTAATTTGTAGACTTTAATTTTCAGTCCTGGAATTTTTTGGAACCTGCTCTTGATGGCAAGGGAAATCAAACTAGAAAATGTAATCAAATACTCAATCATCAGTGTACACACTCATCTGAATTAAATAATAACCCTTAACATCATGATGGTGTTTCTGTGAAAATCACTTTAGGAAAATTAAGGGAACAAAGTATTTTTTGAAGATATTAGAAGTGTGTTAGCTGTTAATCACAGTGATCTAGAAAGAGTCTTTTGTGGCTAAACCTGTTATCCAAATAATTTGGCATTTATTTATTGCTAAATGTACATGTGCACACATACAGACACACATACACAGACTGCACTATAAATCCTTCAGTACATACTTGTCAAAACAGGGGACATTTTTTTTCCCATTCAGCTCATTTCTTGAGACTAGTTATCTATATCATTGGCTTACTTCCAAATTAATACCTCATTTAAGATTACAATTTTTGGAAAACTCCTCCTGTTTTAGGGTTTTGCTAATATTTACAATATAGGAATCTGATATATCCTAAGTTGCATTTTCCAATTACCCAACCTTTACTATCTAAATTTTTAGCCAGCTAGTTTCCATCCATTGATTTGTTCATATATTCATTCTTGAATTTATTTTAGAAGTGTGCATTATGTAATTTATTGGTGAGTAAACTGTTTCTAAAAAAGTACTATGTACTGGAATAATGGATTTTTGGTGTATTTTATATTTTATAGATATACTTTTAGAGATAATTCCATAATCCAAATAAATAATTTGTAGCAGATGAAAAATCAGGATTTCAGTTTGTGAAAGAGCAAGGAATGATAGAAAATATTTCACAAAGTTCAACTATCTGATATTCTTGAAAGATAAAAAAAATAAACCATACCTTATCAAAGTGAGAAGAGTAGTTAGAGAAGTGAGACATTTGAAGGAGGTGGCCTGTAAGAGTTGTATAGATGCTGATAAAATCCATTATTGAAGGAATTCCAGTTCTTGTAATAAAAAATTAAAATGTTTCCTTCTAATTTGAATACCAAAATTTGATGACTCTTTTGGGATTATGAAACAATGCATGATGTAGAAATGCATGATCCCTGGTGATTGCACTGCTGAGATGTTCCCTCCATTCTGCAGATACTCAGGTTGATCTATTCAGCTCACACAGAGAGCTCTCAAAAATATCTATGACACCTTAAAATATCAAATGGGAAGCTTAAAATGTAAACCTTTGAATACTTTTCCATTCATGTCTACCTTTACCTTGTCTTCCTCTCACCTCAAGAATGTACCCCAGACAGATTGAATCTCAAAGATAAAGAATTCATTTCCAGAATCCGCTTCCTTGGTACATTAATAAAAAGCTTTTAAAATTCTATTTTCTGGTTACATGTTATTTTTCCCTTACCACTCAACAACCGTAATATTAAGGAAATTTATTGTGTAGCCCAGGGCTTTGGGGCACAGGATGAAAATGCTATATGACTATAGATTTTGGGATGCTGTTTGCAGTTAACCAAATTAGGCTCATTGAGGTGCAGTTTACTACTATGACCCTGTGAATTATAGGAAATTAAAAGTGCATGTTTGTCTGAAATGCAGTGGAAGTCCACATCCTGGACAAGTAGAGAAATTATGTTCAGGTCCAAATAGTATTTTGATAACTATGTAACATTCCTTTTCTGCAGCTTCTCTTGCCTCCTTGCAGAATTAGTCTCTCATTTGTGTTCTTATTCCATTATAGTCTGGATAGTTTCTTCCTCTTAGATAGTGATTCTCTTCAAAGCAAGAATGGTATCTTTATTTATTTAAAGTTCCATATATATCTCATTGCCCAAGATTTTATTAGACACACCAAAATATTTCCAAGAGGTTAACTGCTACTTTAAAAAAGCATTTTGATTTATGAATGTATGAAAATGTTTAAATATTAGATTGATTAATGGTTGGTTATTAACTATCTTCTATTTTTATTAATTTTTTAGTGTTGGAGTAGGATCAGAAAATTAAGGAATGACATGGGAATGCACCAGGAAATAGTAACAGGGGGAAAGGGGTGGGGACAAATGTTTGGAGCACCAGAGATGTCTTGTAGCAGATGTACCAACATATCCATAGGTCCTGACCATTGAAGCTATTAGCACTTAATTCTTGACAGATGATATGAAAGACCAGGGATACAGATATGAAAAATATACTGTCCTCACAAACTTATTTACATTTGGCCACATGGTCTCCCTTGTTCCTGTCCATGTTCTTGCCCTGGTGCTTCAGCAGTCCGAGAATGATGCCAGCTCCTGACTATCATTTCAATAAATGTATGTTCTACTTAGGTTACCTAGAGTCGGTTTATTCTACTTGAAGTTGAAAATCTTGCTTGATGTAGGCCTAATGACAGGATTTAGCCTTAACCAAACTGTTGCAATTACTGAGGTGTAAGGTATAGATTTTTCACAAGAAAGGGCATATAAACCTTGTTGATTCATTGTTGTGAAACACACAATACCTAGTAAAATACATTGCCACATTTGTTGATAGAAAAGAATTTGTTGTATAAATAAATGTGTGGGAGAAGGAACCAATAAATGAACTGCCAAAGGGAAAAGCTGAAGAGTATTCAGTACTACTAAGCTAACTCAAATTACAGTTAAATCTTCCTCAAATTCTGATATAACTCCACAGAGCATATAAAACAATGAAGAAATATTCAGGGCCTCTTTAGACAGGGAAGATTTAGTTTACTAATTAACTGAATCAAGTGTATTTATATGCTCTTGGGCAACAAGAAACTGATTGCTATACTTGCCAGACTGAATGAAGTGTAATTTTATCTTTTTACAGATTGAATCTAGAATTCAGATATGTGAAATATAGGAAGTAAATAACATTTACTAGAAAAAAAAAATCTTTCTTTGTTGGAAAGTGATCTCAATTTATACAGAGCATCGTTATTCTTAAAATTACTTAAGCTGCCAGTACAGTACCTTTTTCCTCTAACATTGACAATTTTGTCAGGAACTGTGAAGTCAATGAGATCTTACTTTGCTTGCAAGCTTGCAGATGAGCTTGTCACAGTTTCATTGATGCTGACAAAAGACACAAGACTTTTGGGTCAGAGACAATGGACTTAATTACTCATGCCACAGCAAGCAGTGTGAGCTTCATCTTCCTCTAAATTCACCTTTACCCACAAGTTCCATGGGAGTGATATACACAGAGGGTCTGTGTCACAACTCAAGAGTCCTAATTTAAATTTCCAATTTCATAAAGGTCATATATCAAACCTGTACAATATTTGTCCCAGAAGGAGACACTGCTTCTAGTTTCAAGGCTATTTACACAGCCAAAAGGTAATCCAGGACTAAAACTTTCACAAAATTTCTAGAAAGGGTCCGAAGAATTGCCTCCCAACAGATACAAAATAGTAAAATGAAAAAAATTGAAATGAAAAAAGACATACAATTTAGCTTATTTAAATATTATCCATAATACCTGAAGAAAAGTAAAAAATAAAATAAAATAAAAAATGCCAGCTTTTTCTCCACATTATTACCCCAATATAAATATAAACTTTAGTAACTCTCCCTCCCTCTGTCCTTTCCTTCCCTCACTCTTCTCTCCCTCTTGCTTAAAGAGTTTAAATTCCACTGTAAGTGTTGCTTGAATTCAGTCTGAATATTAATTTTATTTAAGAGAGTCTTTTGGGTGTTTTTGTATGAGTATAATATTTACTTTGTTTTACATGCTTATTTATACTAAAGTTGTTCAGCTATTTCCAAACCTCCATTTAAAGCTTGATTTAAAAAAAAAAACAAAAAACTTCTAATCTCAAATCTCTCATTTCCTACTGGATAGTTCCATTTAGATATTTTCAGACTAATTAAACTTAAACATAGTTCAAGTCAGCCTGATTCTCCCAGCTGTAAAACAATTTATTATTTTGATTTAATTGTTTCTCCTTATCATATCATAATTCTCATGGATATTTAGACATAGCATACTGGAAATGCATTGAACATTTTCCTCTTTTTTGCTTTTCTAGTTGAATCAGTAGATTCTCCCTGGACAAAATATCTTTCACCAGGATCCATGGTGATGTTCCCACTTGAGTAATTTAATCATGAATCTTTCCCCAGATTTTGCTTTCCATTTTGGATTCATTTTTCTTGTTCAATTGGCTCTCTTCTTCCCCAGAAGGAAGTTTGATTTCTCTAATGCACTTCTTATTTTACTTTTCATCTCACCAGTTCTTATAACCTACCATAAAATCCCCACTTTATGGATCTGGCTTAAAGTAATGATCTTTTCTTTTGATTAAATAAATATCTACACCATTTCTCATTATGTCCAAATCCAGTTCAGTGATTAACTATGTGATCTTATATATATCCATTGCAAGACAATTCTCTCTGGTATTGTTGCACATTTTGAATCAGCTTTTGTTATGGACTATCTTTTCAAGGATATTTTTTATAGCAAACTGCCTTTTAAGGTAGAGTTATTATCTCACTTTGGGACAGAGGGTGGATTTGTTTCCTAACCCAGTATAATAAAAATAATGTCCTCTTTTAAGAGAATATTTTCAGGGTCAAGTTTTAACACATTTGCTAGGAACTCCTTTTAAAGGATTAAGACTTCCTAATTCAGGGTTATTTAGCTATGACCCAAACACATTGTCTCTGCTATATCTAACTGGGCTGCTGTACATCACATGGACTTAGAAGGCAAGGAGAATTTATGTGACCGTACATCTCATGCTGCCTTTTGTGCTGTAAGTAATAGTGGACTTTCTCTCTGACAGAGAAGTGTCATGTGTTCTTCCAGCATCTATTAAAGTGCACCATGCTAACTTGTTCATTTGCAAGTAGGAAAAAATATCAGACCCTTCACAGTTCCTAATGCTACCCAACAATAATTATCACTTATGCCATTTAGTTGAAATGTAGGCTTATGCGTATATCTCTATGAGTAAATTTATTTCCCAAAAGAGTTGTAAATTTTTCAAGGCCCCAAGAAGATAATATAGGAGTTCAAATATATCGTATTGTTTTGTTTGTTTCCCCTTACTAGAGTACAGCAACTGTTAAAGCAAGGGCTTATCTTATTGAACTCTTCAAGCCTAGTGCCTGAAAAAGTACGTGGAAAAATAGTATATGTTTAAAAATATTTAATAATTGAATGATTTAAAAATCTAAGTTTCTTAACTTGTTTGGAAAAGAGAACATTTTCTTGATTGCATAAAAACAACCAATATAAGATAAGGTAGGAAAGATTTTAAAGAGACTTGACTTGAGTGATAAAATATCTCATACGAAATACACAATGGATTCATCCTCTGGGGAAGCTTGACTAAGGTCTCTTGTTAGTGGATTCTTCTAGGAGTAAAGTAGGTTTGTAGAAGATATATATATATATATATATTTGTACAAAAGTTATAACTTAATATCCATAAGGACAAAATTAAATGCACTGCTCTAACAAAATCAGACCATTGTCTTCCATATCCATTTTTCCTTATTAGACAAACTTTCAATATTTAACTAAGCATTTGGTCTTTAAGAATAAAGTCTATGTTTCCCAACATCCCTTGCAACTAGTTGTTACATGTCATTAAACTGAAAAGGAAGGGATGTAGGTGAAATTGTATGTGCAACATCCAAGAAGTGTCATGCTTTTCTTTTTGACCTTCCTCCTTACTGTTTGCTTTAATACTGGTATGGTGTCTGTAGCCTAGGCAAATACTAGAATTTACATGATCTTGGACAATGTTTACATTGTCTCTGTTCTTCAGTTACATATATATAAAATTAAAATAAAATTAGTACCTACCTCTTAATGACTGTTTTGGGTATTAAATAAGCTGAGAGAAGTAAAGCTGTTACTATGTTCTTAGAACATAGGAAACACTAAAAACATATCCACTATTACTATTATTGAAGTTATGTTTTAATGATGGTAGAATAACAATATAGAAAGTGCTTGACCTTCTAGGAAATGCAAGGCTAGCCCTGACTTTTCTTCTTCTGTATTTAATTTCTATAAATGTGGGGGAAAAAAACTTCCGTTTTGTTTTAACCATTATTATTAACCACTATCAATTTAGTTTCCCCCTCTCCCTTTGATCAATCTCAGCAGAACTGAATTTATTTGATAAATTTAAAAACATACAATTTGAAAAGAAAAATTATTAAATTTCTAACAAATTAATTTCAAGAAAACAAATAAATGATTCAGAATCTGGAACTCATTTTATAATAATGGTTATGAATTTTGAGCATTTACCACATGGAGACATTATATAAAATTACCAGAATATGTCAATTTTATAAGGTAAATTCATTTTTCAGTTAGAAATGTAAAAAATTGAAGCTTAGGAAGATAAAATAATTAGTCCAAGGAAGCAAGCTAATCAGAAACAGGTTTGGATTTCCAATCCAGGTACAACTAACGCCAAATCCTACTTTGGCATCTCACTGAAGCATGTTCTACCCCCTCTCTGGTAGGAAGAGTGGGATCAGAATAGCTCTCTCAGTGTAGCCTCAAAGAAGCAACAGTCCCATTGCTGCAAAAATACAAACATAACTGGTTCTTACTTTCTAGAGGTGATTGCCTGGAGCAGATATTAGTGTTGTTGTTTTGGATATCTTTGGTGACTTGTACATTCACGTTTTAAGTTATTGTTGCACAGGGAGTCTTAACTATTGAAGTTTCTCTGTGGATAATTACACTTGTATTCTAGGGTGATACACTGGAATAAATCTTCCCCAGGCTCCTTTCTCATTTACACAAATGATGGCCAGTTATTTTCCTGGAGATCACTTTCAGACATCAGAATAGAACAGTGAGAGGATTTTGATTAGCTGTACTTTTGTTTTTACAGGATCTTTAATTTTTGAAACAATTTTTCTTACTTTAATGCTGTCCTACTTACGATTACTTCAAAATGATGAAAAAACTCCATCAATTTCTTAAGAGCTTTGGTTTTCAGTATGTTAGATAAAGAATTAGAAGTTAGCAATATTCTGGTTCAACCTGAAGAGTTCTGAGAAGACAAAGATTTAAAATTCAGATTCTTCAAGGTGTCGTTTATGAATATGTCCTTATGTAATGTGGTAGAACAAGAGGCATAGAAGCTGTTTTCCTGTGTACCAAGGACACTGAGGATCAACAGATACTAAGGAGTGCTCTGTGGAGATGCTGAAAGAGGGAGTCACACAGCCTTAGGCCCTTCAAATAAATGTAAATGTAAATAAATGCTCCTAGAGAGAAGTATTTGAAAAATAAATTTATCTTTGATGATTCAAGTTTCCAAGTGTCACTTGTGCCCTTTTGGAGGTGGGAGGAAGGAAAAAACTAACTTATAAGAAGCAAGTAATGTCAGGGAGTTTACACTATAAAGGTTTCAGGAGGAGAGATGAGTAATTCATTTTCACACTGATGTGTGGGAGGAAAAACCAAGAAAGCACAGATATAATTAAGTCTTAAATGATGATATTTTAATGAAACGGAACACTGTAGTAATGACAAAGGAAGAGAATATTAATATAGAGAAAAATCACAAATTAATTTTTTTAATGAAACAGATTTCCATTTACTTCAATTTTCTGGTGTACTCTGGGCTTTAATTTGTAAAATATATTGGTTGTATTTCTTAAATAGTAGATTTCTTTACTTATGGTATGAATGTGCAGACCAAATGATAATTGAATATATGACAGAGAGCTAAACAACTGGAATAGTTTGAATCTCTAATGTCCTTGAAACGTTCCATTCTTTCTCACTAGTTACTATTGCCTTTGAGCAAGACAAAGAATGAGAGAAAAGTGGTTGACGAAAGCTATAGGAAGGGTAGCATAGGAAGTCTGGAGTTACACTACAGAAAACCTTTTCTGGAGTGGGAGAGTGGAATAGCCAAATATTTGCTCTCCTTTCCATCATTAGAGTTGAAACATTGCTTTTAACTTGAAAATTTTAAAGAGAATATTTATAATAAGCCACATATTCTTTTACATTATCCCCAATTTCTTCCTATACCTTAAAAGTACCTGTTCAATAATTATTAAGATTGTCTTCCTAGCACATTTTTAGGGAAAAGAAAGAAAGAATAAAGGACATGATTTATTTGTCTAATTATGTTAAAATGAACAGTATCATTAGCCCTTTAGACTTCCTTTTCTCACTACTCTCATTTTCTTATATTATCACCTTCTCTTGCTTAACTATGAACCTACCAATGATTTCAAATAAGAGCTAAAATAATTCAAAGATTTATTTTATGGTACTAGTCTCTGGGCTAAATTAAATGAAAGGTCTTTGATGGTAGGTGATTAATTATGCTCAAGATAATGCAAATAAATTGAATATAAATTTGCCTTGTTTGTCCACAACCTGTGTGTCAGTAAGAAACTCACCTCTCTGAGATACATTTTTTCATCTGTAGGATAATGACCATAATTTTTGCCTTGCAAAGTTTTTAGAAGATTTATGCAATGCAATATTTACAGTGCCAGTTGAAGTTTAATCAGAAAATACCTGGATGCAACTATTCTCACTGTCCTGATTTTGTGATAATCAGGGTAGGTTAAACATTCGCTATATTAGAAACCATGCATGTCCCTAGGTCTGGTTTTTAGAATGCTGGTGATAAACTAAGCCTGATTTATTATATGACCATCCTGTATGGGAAAAGACTAACTTTGGGTATCTTTGGTCAACCTTAAGAGATATAGCAGGGGGACAGATGTGGCTCGGGTGGTTGGGTGTCCATCTCCCATATGGAGGGACCTGGGTTTGACCCCTGGAACCTCCCAGTAAAAATTAAAAAAAGAAAAATATAGAAGGCACATGGGTCACCAGGCCCTGTGAGCGGGTAAGCTGCCAGGCCCTGAGCACGGGCACGCCTCCAAGCCCTGTGAGCGGGTGAGCTGTCAGGCCCCGTCCACGGGTAAGACAACAGACTCCACAAGCCAGGCAGCAAGATGATGACAAAACAGGAGAGTGACACGAGGGAGAGCCAAGACGAGATGCACCAAAAAACCAGGAACTAAGGTGGCGCAGGCGGTAGTGGACGCCTCTCTCCCGCATCAGAGGTTCTGAGGAACAATCCCAGTGAAGACAGGAGGAGAAGGATGAGAAGAGAGGGCAGGAAACAGACACAGAGAGTTGCTCCGCGAATGGACACAGAAACAGCAAAAATGGGGGGGGGGGGGTGAAAATGGATAAAAGTAAATAAATAAATAAATCCTTAATTTATAGGGGAGGAAGATTCGGACTACAGTTAGTAGTAATACTATGATGATGCTCTTTTACAATTTCTTAACAAATGTTTCACAATGCTGGATGTTTGGGGGGAGGTGGTGATGTGTGGGAGCCCTGTATGATGTTATGCATGTTTGTTTTGTAAGATCATGATGTTTACTGGACACTTTTAGTTTATGTATGTTCATGTATGAATGGTATACTACAATAAATTGTTTAAAAATAAATAAATAAATAAAATCTGAAAAAAAAAATACCTAGTAGTTATCAGTAATATTATAAGATTTACTGAGTTCTTGTTATGTGGTAGACCCTCTGATAGGCATTATCCACAAATATATCTCTTTTGATCTTCACAGCAATTCTATGATATCAGGGCTGATATTATTCCCATTATTACAGATGGAGAAGCTGAGGTTTGCAGAGTTTCCATCCCTTCCCCAAGGTTACTAAATGCACAGGTAGTCTAACTCTAGGAATCAATAAACAGTCTTATACTATGCTATAAGGACAACATAATAAAACTTTTCCCGAATCATACTGCTTATCATGTAGCCTAAAGAATAGTTACTGATGTTATAGCAATTTACGCACCAATTTTATGGAAATTTGCTCCTTAAAATTTATTTGTGCAAATATAAAATAAAAATGTTGTTCATAAACCTTTGGAAATGAATATAAATGTTAAAAGCACACTATATTGTTTGTAACTGACAGAGCTAATATATGGATATAACAGTGGGTGAAACGGAAAGACTGAGGTTATGTATATTACTAGATGGAAAGCTTAAAAATGTAACATGGGACTGTATAACATAACAAAACTTCATGTGAAATATGAGCTTGGGTGATATTGCATATATAAGACTATTTTTCTTTTAAACTGAATAAATGTATATTAATGTTAGAACATGTTAATACCAGGCAAAAATACAACCAAAAAGTATTGTCAGTAGTATATAGTAATATATTAATAATCTTCCATTAAAGGTTAAAAAAAAAGGAACTATTTATTTATTCATTTATCCCCCCCTTGCTGCTTGTGCTCGCTGAGTGGGTTCCAAGTAATATTTTGGGTAATCTAAGCACCTCTTAAAATATATGTGTATATATATATATATATAAATAACATTTTTGTAAGCAAATACACATATATGCATGTATATTTATATATCATTTTGCAAATGTTTGTATGTATTGTGAGAATTTTGATTTTTACCCACAATAAAAATAAGAAAAAAAAAAAGAAAAAAAAAAAAGGAACTATATTAAGTGAAAGAAACTAGACAAAAGGTACTACATATTGTTTGACTCCATCTATATAAAATAGAAATAGAAATACTTTAGAAAGATGGAAACAGAATAGCAGCTATGTACAGCAGGGAGAGCATAGAGAGACTGGAAGGTGATTATTCCAGGGTAGAACTTTTTTATTTGTCTGTTTTTTGTTTATTATTATTATTACTAGAATAATGAAAATGCTCCTATAATAATTGAAGTGATGAGTGATTATACCAAATACCATAAATTATATACTTTAGATGGATTGTATGCTTTACTAATATGTAGCAATAAAATTGATTATAATATAAAATAAAAAAGAACAAAGATAAAATAACACAGATTTATAGAAAACAGGTATACTATGGCATCTGTTCTATTGTGACTATGCAGCAGAATGTGAAACAGCATTGGGTTAGTAATTGACAATTCGTTTCTCAAGTGTATTTCATAATGACCTGAGGGTAGCAACATGGTGTTTGATAAGTATACATAGAAATACCATATTTTAGAAAAGTATGAGATATTTGTATAAACAAAGTTATTTTTGTCCACTTTTTAAGAAATAGTAAGAATTAACTCACAGTATACATGCACACACACACACACAAAGCACATACACATCTATATATTTGTTTTCCTAAAAGAGTAACGATGCCACTCATTCATTCAACAAATTTTTAAAAATCCTTTTGTGCCATCCATGGTAATAAGCAGAGAGGGTAGTGGGATAATAATGACAGAAGATCCATAGACACTGATGGGCCTAACATTTGTGTGTTGCAAACAATGCATGATTAATCAATAAACAAGATAATTGCAGATTGTAAAAGATTCTGTGAAGGAAATAAATAACAGTTTGATGCGAGTGAGTAAACAAGAAGGGGACGGCTTTATATAGGATAGTCACAGAAGTTGTCACTCTTTCTGGACGTGCTAATTATAATGATTTCTGAAAGATGAGATGTATCCAGGCAAATTAAGTTGAAGAAGTATAATGAAAGCAGAGGGAACAGAGTGCAGAACCACTGAAGAAAGAGAGAGTAATAGGCTTTGGGAACAGAGAAAGAGACCAATGTGTCTGGAGGAGAGAGAAATTTGAGATGATGTAAGAGAAGTTTGCAGCGCCATAATCTTGAAGGAATTTTGACTATGGTATGGAAACTATATTGAGTTATAAAATAAAATATAATGCACCAGAAATCCTAAGGAGCTTAAATATGTAATTTAATGAAGTCTATATGTAACAAGGTCACACATTTCCATTATTCCAATCAAACCAGCAAATAAAATGTAGTTTATGTAGGCAGTTCTATCTTCCTTTTATCCCACACCCTGCTAAATAATGAAGAATGGTAGGGTACAGAATATGTGGTGGTGGTAGAGAGATTAGGAACTTAATCTCTTTCAAATAAGTGTGTTTTTGATAAATATTAAGGGCAGCAGACTGGCAATTTCTCTTCCAATTTGTTTCTTTCTTCCTCTCATTCCACAGTGAGGGAATTTTAGTGAGGACATGGGAACTCAGCTTAAGAGCAATATGTCATAGCTTCCCTGGAAACCAGGGTTGATGTGACTATGTTCTTCCCAATGGAATGTGAATAAACTGGTATGTGTGCTTTCTGAATCGTTTTCTAAGGAAATTGTTTGCCCTAAAATTCCTCTTCTTCCCTTCCTCTGTATTAGAAAACACAATGGTGTGAGAAACTGTTTCACATACATAAAGGAAGAAAACCCTCTAGGGCTTAAGGGAAGAAGAACAAGAAGATAGAGGGAACCAGGGTCCCTGAATGAAACTTTAGATCAGATCATCCCCACTAACTGGGGTCACTAAATTCTGCAATGTTACACAAGCAATATGCAGGGATTCTTATGTGATTTCATGTCCTTGGGAAAGAGGAGTCTTTTGTTCATATTTATAGATGGGAACATTTTTTTCCCTGAAACTTATATATATATGGGTAGGTGGAGGCATGGTTTTGTAAGCAAGGGGGTAAAAACTACATATTGTCTCCTGGGTTTTCTCCTCTCTAGGAGATGCTTCCAATCTAACTCATCATTATGTGCTCTGCTGCAAATCATTTCTGAAGTATGGATGGTGTTTCAGTTTGCTAAAAGCTGCTGACAGCAATATACCAGAAATGGGCTGTCTTTTAAAATGGGGATTTATTAACTTGCAAGCTTACAGTTCTGAGGCCATGAAAGTGTCCAAAACAACGTATCATCAGGTGATGCTCTCATCCCAAAGACTGGCTACAGATGATCTTGACTCCTCTGTCACATAGGAAGGTAATGGCAGTGTCTGCTGCTCTCTCCCTTCTCCTCTGGGTCTCATCAAGTTCAGCTTCCTGGTTTCCATGGCTTCCTCTTTGAGCTTCTGGGGCTTCCTCTCTGTCTTTCTTTCTGTATTAATCCCATTTATAAAGTACTCCAGTAAGAGGTTTAAGACCCACCCTGGGTTATGCCCTATTGAAATGAGCTAATCAAAATATCCCACCTACAAGAGGTTTATACCCACAGAGATGGATTAGCTGTAAAGGCATGGTTTTCTGGGATCTATTCAGCATCAAACCATCTCAGACGGATAATTCTTAGTCAATTAGAGCATAGTGGTATTGTGAGCTCAGAACTACTTTAAGTCTTTGAGAACCTTGCCTAGTCACAGATACATTCTCTAAACTTAAAGCTGTTAAACCAATTGGTAAGTCACACTTGGCCAGGCATTGAGTTTCATAAGAGCAATTTTTGAGTCTTCGACAAAACATATGGAAACTTTTAGACTTTAACCGTAAAACATGACAGCTGAAGGAGATTGGTGAGCAACATCTCAGGCTCTCTCTGGGACTAATCACTCCATTCTTATGTAGAGAAAGCCTGTCCCTGGCAATGGACATTTCCGAGAGCAGTAAAAGGGCAGTGAGTTTTGCTTTACACTTCTTTCAACTTCTTTCTATTTTATAACCCACCAATCTTCTGTGACTTTGGCTATGTGCTTGTGTGTTAACAGAGAAACAAAACACTTATGTATGATTATTTTATTCACTCACCACTTATTTCTTATTTCTACAGTTGCCTATAGAGAAAGTGGGTTTTTTCACTTTTCCTTCCAAGTGTGTAGAACTTTCTGTATATCAACCTCTCCATCTTGAAATAGTTTTTGCCTTTCATCTTTTACTGTAGTCATATTTGAAAGGCTTTAGAGAGATCTCATTTGTCTGATAGAGGAATGGAAAACATCTCACCTTAATATTTTGTGATATCTCCATTATATAATTCTAAAGACATCTACATAAAAAATATATATAATGCTAGTTTATTTCCCAGCTTGTATTAGGAAATCTTAACAAGAAAACTTGTAAATAGGGATTTTTTTAAGTCAATTTTAAGATTGTCTTCATTGATATTTATTTTTATCTTTAGCCAGACCTAATGTAAAAGTTTATTTACTAGCCAGAAGAGAATCTGTTTGCTCCATGGCTATAATAATGAGTATGGGGAAATCTTGAATGTTTAAATATTCCTCATTTCTACACAGGGTTATCAGTCACTGTAAACATGCTCAATTATGGTACCTTGAGAATATAACTGAGTATTTTGAATTTCACAAACTTGAGTACTCATATGAAGTATCTCGTTAGCTCTGAACATTTTGTATTCAAGCAGTAATTTGGCTTATTTTTACAAGGGAGCAAGTTTAACCTCTGAAAAACTGTTTAGTGACTTCATTTCCTTCTTCAAACTCTCAGAGGAAAATAGAAATACAGCATGCAAAATACAAGACGAGTCTTGGAAAGAACATTTGGTACATTAAGAATTCATTTTAAGTGCCAGGATAAATTTGGTGCTACACAACTTTCCTGAACTGATAAAGTTTTAAAGATATTTCTGATGTACTATCTAAAACACATTTCATAGAATGAGTTAGGCAAAACATATTTGGAAAACTGTAGATTTCAATGTTCTTTTATTTAAGGAAAAATTGTCTTCTTCCTTGTCCAAAATGAAATAAATAAATAGGCAAGGAGAAAAATATGTAATTAGGCCTAGGAGGGAGACTTGAAGGTAAAAAACTCAACCACTTTAAGATATAAGCGTTCACTTAAATGCTCAACAACATAGATATTTTTCATAAAATAATTTAAAATGCATATTTATTTTTTCAGAAATAAAATGTAACAATCAAATATATGAACATTATGCTTTGTTAACTACTATATTGAAATATATTTGCTACATTAAAAGTATTCAGTATAAAATTCTTTCTTAAAATACTCATTTTTTAAAACAATTTCTTTTATCCATAAGAAAAATAACTGTTTCAGAAGGAAGATAAAATATGATATGACTATTATCTGATTTTTCACAGATGTTTTCCTAGAAATGTCTCATGACACAGGTGTTTTTTTTTTTTCTCAAAAGAAAAGTTTATTTTTGGACTAATTATTTTGACCTGAAAATTCAAAATCAAATTCATAAGAGATGTAGTAATAATACAAAATAAAGACAAATAAATAATTTTAAGAGAATATAACCATGCAAATCTTAAAACATTTATTAAAATATAAATAAATAGATGCTATGTAGATAGAAAGATATATATTGATACATATATTAAGATAAGCAGCTGTTGCTTAAATTGCACTATAAATCAGGAATGACATTTTTTTATACATAGTATAAGGACACTTTCAATATGTTTGACCTAAAACTAGATATTTTCTGTATAAACAGCCCAATAATTCAACTTTCCAAAGTTTGCAATATATTGCACTCATTTCTACATACTGCACACATTCGACCTATTGTAGATAGAATGAAGATTAATGAGTCTTGGTCTCTGCCTTCAACAAATTTAAGAATCTCAAAGGGAACCCTGAAAAGTGTTAGAAAAATGTCATGTGTGGACAAAGTATTCAACATTCTTATCTTCTGTGGCATCCAGAAGAGCAAACTGGAGAAGAGTAAATTTAGAATGGTTGGCAAAGGGTGACAGCCATTTATCAGTAAACGCTTGATGAGCTCATACTCTCAAGGAGAAAATTACTTTAAAAAGGACATAGAATTCAGAAAATGAAAGGCATTTATATACACTAAGATATAGGAAACATTGGACTACATTGTACATTATCTGACAGGAGGATCTGCATTTAGAAATTAGCAAACAGTTCAGGACTTAGTGGCCCTCACTACTTCCCACTCCTAAGCAGTTCTATTTTGAAAGATAGTATGACAGAACACATTTTCTGAAATATATATATATATATATATATATATATATATATTAACTTAATGAATGACAGCATCATAGATTTTTAAAATATATATTTCAAATTAAAACTATTTTGATTTCCTCATGAGAACTTATGAAAACATTTTGGGGGTGGTTGTAATGACCTCTGTCATTTGTCGAGGTGAAGCCTGAACTGTTGCATTCCTTTTCCATCAGTAATTTCCATGTAGAAAGAAGCTATTCAAAATTATCCCAGTGACCTTCAATTGCTTTTTTGAAAAGCAGCCTACATTATTTTATTCCTTTTGAATCTAAAGGGTAAGGTGTAGAATTAAGTGAGTGACTAAAATAAAAACTTGAAATTGAGGTCTAAGGTTGATAAACACAAAATAAAATGAAATTTTAAAGTAAAAAAAGGTGAGAACTACATATAGAATGCAAAATATCAGAGAAGAAAGAAGATCAGTACCATAGTACTTTTTATTTTGTACATTGCTTCCTCCCCTGCTCTTCTTGCAAGACAAAAAGACTTAAGCAAACTTTATTAAGTGTATTCTCCCAACACATATTTAGACTAGGCAATTAATTGGAACTTTTATCACCATGGAGAATTTGAGACAGTTATAGAAATGGAAGGCACAAGCAGGTGAGTGGGCCAAGATCCTAGCTAGTCCTAGACTCAGGTTTATGACAGGCCACCCTTGTTAATAAGGAGCTGGGAACTGAAGGCATGGAAACTAAAGAGTATAGCGTGGTTAATAAAGGTTGAAGTTCAACCCTACACACTGCACCAATACAGAGAAGAAAAGTGCCTTGGAATCAGGTACCATATGGGTTCCTTGATGGGATTCTGCTTAAAAGAAAGGATATTTTTATGGAAACAAAATATCTAACAACTGGTGAGACTTTAAAATTGAATTGGGTAGAGTAATTGTGCAAGTTGTCTTTCAAACTAGAACATTTTTGTGTGAAAGGGCTCAATGTCCTCAATAGGCATTATTTGATCTACAACAACTTTGAAGAGGCAAACCAAGATATTTGGTCACTGTACCAATAGAGCTTTGTTACAAGCTAAAGCTTAGAGATCCCCAAGATACTCTGTTTTCTGTCCAGACATTTGGATATTTGGCCTACATATGGAATGTATGAAATCCAGTTGCTAAAAACTGGAGTGAAAAATAGAAAGGAAAGGAAGCTGGAACTGAGCTGTAGTCTACTGAACCATTCATGTCAACAATAAATATTTCTGTTTTAAAATTAACAGCCATATCAGTTATGACCACCATCTTATTCTCACATTTGGAACCCTAAATTACATCATGTTGAAACTAATTAGGCACAGATAACCAATAAATGTCCATTTTAACATTGTGAATTTATTCACTGGCTTTATGTTCTTTTTCTCCTCTTGGTTTACAGAAAAGTTATTTTAAAGCAAAATCTTGCTATATCTATTTACTCATAACAAATTGTTCTGTTGTTATTCCATGGAAATTTTACTTAGGACAGAATAGCTTTATAAATGTAGCTAAATGAGCATGAATTACTGTTTCAGTTTGCCAAAGGCTGCTGATACAAAGTACCAGAATTGGGATGGCTTTTATAATGAGGATTTTATTTAGGGTAAAAGCTTACAGTTCCAAGGCGGTGAAATGTCCAAATCAAGGCAACAGCAGAGATGACTTCTCAATGTCCTGCCACATGCAAAGATTCTCATCTAGAATCTACTGTCTCCCAGAGCTCAGCTGTGAGTAAACGGGCATAGGGCTTTTCTGCTTCTGGGCCTCCTTTCTCAGTCTTAGCTGCTCCTCTTTCTTCCCAAGTGTAGCTGTGAGCTATCACACACATGACAGGACTCCTCTCCTGAGCCTTGAGCTGCTCCATAGGCCCAGTCCCTTGGGGGCCTCTTTCCATGCCTCTGTGCCCTGCTGTATCAAACACCAGAACCTATCTCAACCCTCAGGGCTTCTCTGTTTCCTGCAGTTCTCTCTCACACATGGCAGGGTCAAAATGATGGCTTCCTTTTCCTCTGTGTATCCCTGTTTCTCCATTTATATCTGGGCCAGCAAGAGGGTGGAGACTCAACCCGAGTTACATCTCACTGTCAGGAATGAATGGATTAGTTAAAAAACATAATATTTCTCTTTTTTTGGGATTCATAAAGGAACCTCAAACTTTCACAATTACTAATATATTGATTAATTCACTGAAATTTGGCAACATTTTGGTAAACAAGCCTTTTTCAGTCAGACAACTTTTTCTAAATTGTCTAATGGATTGAGCCTGGAAGCAATCTACTAAAGCTATTAAAATATTTCAAAGCCATGCATAGTGAATTTTTGTCACTATATGACTTGGCCCTGAACTAAACTTTGATTACCTATTCTTGAAGGATGCTTTTTCTTTTTAAAAGCAATGATGTACTTGTGCTTATCACTTGATACATTTTAGAATGATTCTCCTATTTTACACTATTTTTGAATAGACAAACATTAAATATTACTCATGGATATTGTAATAAAGTAAGTTAAAGCTCTGTTTCTTCTCAATATTTACATATGTATAACATACAGAAAATGTTGCTAATCCTTTGGCTAAGATATCACTCTTTTCTCATTATAACGGGCCTATTAATTTATTTGAACAAAAGCTTCATTGAACAGGGTAACAATGAGATATGTGTGTACTTTAGCTGTTTGTGGCACTTAGCCTATATTTTTATATAAGGATATAATATCATGAACAATAAATATTATTAGAACAATATTATGAGATAGCAACAAGCACTTATTTGTCCTTATCATGTGCTTAGCACTATTTTAAGTTAGTTATGTATGTTAACTCAGTATTCTTATAATAACCATATGAAATGGATGCTATAATTATCTTCGCTTTTACAGATGATAGAATTGAGTCACAGGGACCTTCAATCATGTATCCATCATCACCGTCACACAGTTAATAAGGAGCAGAACTGAGATTCAAACTCAAGCAGTCTGACTCTATAATTAGTATGGCTGGTGAGGGATAATATAAATTTGACAGAACCAGTATATGATAGACTAATAAAGAAGTGGGGAGACTGCCTAAAATTAAGAAGATTAATAAACATAAAATAAAATGAAAATTTAAGGTGGAGAACATGAGAATTATAAATAGGACACGGAATATATTGCTAAACATATATTAGCTGGAATATTGGTTTGATCATCCACAAGTCATTATTACCATTGGTTAATTCAGTGAATAACCATTAGTCATTTTCCCCAAACACACTGTTTTTTTTTTACTTTCACGTCACATTTGGCTGTTGTATATCATCATAGTATTTATTTTCTCTGTGTTTGTGCACTTTTGTGTGTATGTGCGTATGTGCATGTGCTTGTGAGAGGCAGCTCTCTTTCAGATAGGACACCCTTTGGAAAGTTTGAAAAACGATAGTGCAATGTAATCTTTTTTTTCTTATTCTAGGTCTGGGGTATATTGGGGGATTTTAAGGTTTAGACTGCTGCCAAGAAGGCTGCTACTGTTATCATACTGAACAGATGCTGCCAGCTCTTAAGCTCCAGATATTTCTATAGACACTCTTCTGATTCTTTTAAGAGTTTGCTCAGAAAAGCAAAAGGTAGGCTCAGGCTATTGCAAAACTGCCTGTGGTATTTTATTCTGCAAAGTGACAGGTTTTCTCAAGATGAAACTTTCCAAGTCATAAGCCAGTTCAGGCAGAGTTCTTAATTGGTTCTTTCTAAATTTTGTTTACACCGATTTTAAATAATTTTGTTTAAATGGAATTTTATTGAGGCTGTCATGATCCCAGACTAAGGAACAGCTGGATTGAAACTATGGGACAATCCGCATATACCCTACTGGATTGTAGACAATGGATAAGTTATTTGACAGAGTAGCAGCAACAACTGCCAAGGAAGTCCTTTCTAAAATCTTAACTCTGAGACTTTTCAGAATTAAAATAATCTTAATGGGGCATACTGGGGATGAAAACATTGTTAGGGATAGTCCATTGTCAAATGAAACAGTATAACTAGAAATTTGATGGATCATCTCTCATACCTTTTTTTTGTATTTAAGAATTTTCAGTTTACAGAGAAATCATGTAACAAAAATATGGGTTCCCATTATTAACATCTTGCATTAGTTTGGTACATCTGTTACAACTGGTGAAAGAATATTATTTATACAATTAAATATAGTTCATGTTTTACAATAGGGCTGTCTATTTATTTTGCACATTTATGTGTATCTTTTTAGTTAAAAATTTTATTCTAGTAACATATATACAATCTAAAATTTCAGATACATAATTCAGTGTTGTTAATTGCATTTGCAATGTTGTGCTACCATCATGATCCATTACCAAAACTTTTCCATCAGCCAAATAGAAACTTTGTACCTCATTCCCTATCCCTACACCAACCCCTATTAACCTATATTCTTGTTCTGACTCTATGAATTTTTACTCTCATTATTTCATAACAGTGAGATGACATAATATTTGTCCTTTTGTGCCTGGCTTATTTCACTCAAGCAGATGGTACATTTATTCACAATTAACAAAAGATGAAAGTAACACAATTATCCATCAACCAATGAATGAATAGAAAAATGTGGTATAGACTACAATGGAATATTATTCAATCTTGAAGTTAGCATACTATTGTTCATATAATGAGTTCAGAAATATTTCAGTTGAGATAAATATTAATTTAAATTCTAGGCCTACTGTCAGTTCTATACAGCACAAATTGACCATTGGCAATTATCTTACAAATAGAATATCATATATAATTAAGCTGTTTTTCCAAGTTTTTTTTTTTTTTAATTTATTTTTATTGTGGGTAAAAATAAAAATTCTCACAATACATACAAACATTTGCAAAATGATATATAAATATATATGCATATATGTGTATTTGCTTACAAAAATGTTATTTATATATATATATACATATATTTTAAGAGGTGCTTAGATTACCCAAAATATTACACGGAACCCATTGGGATTCCCATGTTGCCCACCTCCCACACCTCCCACCACATCCCACACAAACATCTCCCACAAGTGTGGCCCACCACCCTTAATGAACTTACACATCCTGGAGCCTTGCCACCAACCATAGACCACAGTTCACACCATAGACCACACTCTCTCCCACTCAGTTCTGAGTGGTGTGTGCTGATTTAAAATGGCCTACATCCGTTGCCACAACGGTACTCAGGACAACCTCTAACTCCCAAAGAAGCCCCTGTATTTCAACTGCTCATCCCCTCCCTACCCCAAAAGTTGCAAGTGGCCACTGGCTCCACCTCATTGTTATAATTTCTTGCATTGCTAGAATCACCATATGTGAACAAGAAAATACCCAAGTTATTTTTAATCATAATTTCTACATAATTTAATTTAAACATTGACAATACTTACACACACATACCAAGAATTTACTCCATTCACAAGTGCAATGTCCTATATTTCAAGTGCCTCAATGTATTTCAAAATTAAGTGATCAATTTTTGTTTAAAATAAGAGATAGTGTTGAACAAGAATATGTAAAAATTTGGTCTATGATTTAGAGTAGTTTTCCTCTTTAATTTTTAAGGACTACATTTTACATCACTTATCAAATTGTTGGGTGTATTCCACTTTAGGAATTTATTAACCAGAAGGACGTCCTCATTATTACCATTAATGCTGCTCAAATTAATATAACATGTCAAATGCCATTAATAAAACATAGTAATAAAATGTTTAAAAACTCATAATCTAAGGCAATATTGCAAATTAGGAATAAAAATAGTCAATATTTCATATACTTGTGTCTTGTTTTGCTAGCTTCCATCCATGTCACCCTACTCAGTAAGTATATTGCCAGTCAGGTAAATTAAAGCAATGTTCCTTGTAACGTGCCCAGTAACTATGTTTACTTAGAGTTACTCTTAACTATGAAGTAAATGGATTTTTCAGGGGCCGAACCAAGCTTAAAACCTGAGTCTATTTCTTTTTCTAGCCAGAAAATGGACAATCTCTAGGCTCAAATGGAGCAAATAATATTTGTAAATGATTACACGATATTTTACATGGATCGCTATTTTATAGATAAACATAATAGGAATCATTTCATTTCAAGTTTTCAAATTCATGCTCTTAGTGAAATCTGGCTATAAATCCTGGGAGGATAGATTCTAACTTTTTTCCTATCCATTCATTTGGCTTTGTATAAATTGTATCCAATATTACAAGTTATAAAAACAGTGGTCACCAGAGGTTCTGAGGGGACAGAGAAGGAAGAATAGGTAACATGGGGGCATTTTTGAGACACTAGAATCATTCTGCATGATATTAGAATGACTGATACCAACCATTATACATTTTGTCAAAACCTATAAAATTGTGCAGTGCAAATTGTAAACCATAGTGTACACTCTAGTCCATGGTTAGTAGCAGTGCTTCAATATATGTTCATTAATTGTAACAAATGTACTACACTAATGAAAGATGTTGTCAGTAGAGGAAAGTGTGGGAGGGGAGCGGTGATGGGGTATATGGGAATCCCTATATTTTCCATGTAACATTTATGTAATCTAAAACTCCTTTAAAAATGAAGAAAAAAATTATTTAAAATTTTGTATCCGAAAAGCAAAATGATCGTTATATTATCTTTTAGTTTTCTTCTAAATTTAGTTGTAATTTGGGAAGTTTATTTACTTTTAATGATATGCTTAATAGTGTTTTGACATCATATTTTGTGCAAGAAGTTCCTATCATTGCATAAATTCTAATTCTTGTGAAACATATTATTGAAAAAATGAAGGATGTTACTGCTTTCAAAGTTATGTGTAATCTTTCCCTTTTGCCAACATAGATGAAGAAAGATCCAAGAAAGAGAGCTTTGAAATAAGAGAATATAATTTAATGCATCAAAGTATATGGGAATTTGAAGTGGACATTCAATCTTTGATATAGCCAGCAGGAGCCTAGAATGGCTGATTTTTTGCTGTGGGAAGAAAAGGAATCCTTATTCATGTATTCATAAAAAAAATTAGTAGTTTTATGAAGAGCGCACAAAAATTATAACTTGAAACAAATGCAAAATAAGAGTGGAAATAATTCCAAGAAATAAACCCTTATATCTATTTGTGTTATTTTTACTTTAAAGGGCAATTATTTTCACACAAGTGCATTCTGAATAATGTATTGAACCCTGAATCTAGATACTGAGAATCAGCACATGAAGTCAAAGTTTTCCTATTCAAAGTTTTACTACTTTAAGATTTTAAGTCAAAATTTGACTCTTTTAAGTAAAAGTTTTACTATTCAAATTGCCATGAACTCATATTTCAATATTTTAAAAAATAGTATTTAAAAATAAAATAAATATCTGTCATAGCACAGTCTACTTCTTGCTCCAAGGGAATTAAACAATTTTTTTACTCTTAATTAACAAGGTTTTATTCATGGCCTTGATTGACTTGTTGATTTGGGTTTGGTACATCCCAAGGAATAAGCAATTAGTCCTTGAGAGATTACATAGATTACCCTGGAAGCAAAATGGCTAAAAATCAGAAATGTCAATAAAAGACTTTTCCTTCTCCAGCCCTGACGGAACTTCCTGAGTTCCTCTTCTCTTCAGCCAACTGTATACTCCATATTCTCAGGATATGCATATTTCAAAACTAAAATGGAATTTAACCTCATCCTCAAAATATTCATCTAGTCTCTTCTATCTTTCCTATTTTATAAAAAGCAAAATCATCCACCAGGTGTTCTAACCTGTAATCTGGGATTCATACCTGATCACTCATTATCTCTGAAATTCTATTAGCTCTATGATTAACTATTCAAAAATATCTCTACAATCTATATGCTTCTTTCCATTTCTACTGCCACTAAGCATTTCCAAGACACCATCATTTCTAGCTTGTATTAAACATCTTATATACAATTTCTAGGAATCCACAGGATCCCCTTCCTCTATCATTTTTTAGAATGGGCTAGCATGATATTTTACATATAGGCTGAAATTTTTCTTCTACCTGTTTAAATTATCTTCATACCTTTACCTTGAACTTAAACTTTATGAAGACAGGGACCATATCCCAACATATAAATCGTAAGTATCACAGTAATTTAAACATATTAGGCAATCTTTAAGTATTTTTTTTCATGACTGAACAGTCTTCCTGTTTTTGTATAATACTCTTCATACATAGTTAATTCAACTTAATCAAAGAGACTCTCTAGTCATAGTCCAATATAAATTCATCCGTGCTTTCTCATGGTTTTCTCATTTTATTCTGTTAGAGAACAGTGTGTATTCAGACATTATGGTCACAAACCTAATTACTTAAAGAGAAAATGTAGTTATTTTTTTTAAGTTTATTTATTCTTATCTTTGTTTTATAGACTATTAATAAATATAGATGCCATTTCTAGAGATTAAATATCATTTGAGACCCATGTTCTTTTTCTAGAAGGTATTACCATCACTTATCAGAGTTTAATGGAACTCTAAGAGGATATGAATGTGTTAAGAATGTGCTTATATATATCACCTGTTATAACTAGGAGTTAAAAATTAATCATGTATTTTAGAATTTCCAAAAGAAAGTTTTAATTGCTAAGAAAAAACACCAGCATATCATCCACATATACTTTATGATTTGTATTATTATAAAAGGAAGAAATCATAAACACTTAAAAAACTATTTTATCAAATTTAAGCTAAGGTCTCATATTTTTAAATATCCACTCAAATACATTAATTTTCAGTTTATTTAATTAGTGTAATCTAAATTTCTAATCAAATGATAACAGTTAAATAACTGTTTTTTGCTTAAATTAACTTTTTAAAAAGTTGGAGTAGTTTTTTCTTTAATATTAAGAAAGTCACTGTCAAATTGTAGCTTCAAATATGCATGAAACTTTGCACCTTTAAAAATAAATAACTAAAAGATATTATCATGTGAATCTATAGTCATTTTCTCATGCCTAATCTTCAATACACATGGATCAAATTTCTTCCCAGCTGTTACTCCATCAGAAAGTCATTCTTTAACCACCATCTCTAAAACAGCAGCCCTCACCCTGTTATATTCTATTACTCTACTTTCTTTATTGCCTTTCATATTCTTCACCATATCTGATATCATATTTTATATCCAATTGCATATCAGTGTATTAGGTGCCTCTCAGGCTAGAATACAAGATCCATTGGGGCAGGTACTTTCTCTGTTTTACATTCACTGATATATCCCAAAGGCATAGCAGGTGCTTAATACATATTTCCTGAAAGAAAGTTTAAGTGATATGGAACCCTCCAAAAACTTTGAGGTCAAATATAACACATTTCTCGAATATGATCAGTGCTTACCATATCTCAACATCCTCTCCCCCTGCCTGATGATCCCAGGTATATTTGTTCCAAATTTACTGTGTCATTTAAATTATAGTTTAAAAAAATACCCACTTCCACAAATCTATTTTCTTTTCCTATTTCCATTATTTGTTTTTAATAATATCAATAGTGTAATACAAATATTCAAAAATATAGTTGGATAATTTGTTGTAGATTTGTGTGCTAAATCTTATAATACACTTATCAAACAATTTAATTTATTTCAGTGTTATTTGTAAGTTATATAATTCTGCATTTTTTCATGAGTTAATCAGAAAATGTTATTACTATACAAAATGTCAAATTATTTATAAATTACTTAAAAATTCATTTGGAAAGTATAATATAAGAGTAGTTATAAATAAACAACCTTCAAGTAATAACTCACAATTAATCCTGATATTACAATATTCATTTATGTCTGGACTTTTGACTTAACTTTCTTTGCAATTTTCAGTTATCCCCTCATCTTATTTCTCTATGTGGCTTAAACTTCACCATTTGTTTATGTGTACTCTCATCTCTTGTCCTCCCATTTCATTCTCATAGGAAATGCTTAATTCTATATGAATTCCCATTCTTACAGCTTTTTAAAACCATACATCAGTTGCTGAGTGGTTTGAAGGATATATATACTTTATATATATGCTTAACAATCTTCACTGACTTTTAATAACACCAGCTAATTCTTATTTACTTCCTTAACTTGCTTTTCTATTCTCTTTAAAATCTATTTGAAGCTGTCTCTGCTCTCAAGCCCTTTACCATCAATTTCATCAGATTGCCTCAACAGCTTCCTCATTTTCAAATATTATTTCATCTCATCTTTCTCCTGGTAGAATAGCCTTCCCTGCTTTATAAAGACATTTTCTCTACCTGTGCCTCTTATACAATGTTTTTCAACCTCAGCGTTCTTGGCATTTTGTTATGGGCAGCGGTCCTGTACATTATAAAGTTGTTTAGCAGCAACTCTGACCTCTGCCCCAACATGCTTAATTGTAACAATCAAAGATGTTTCCAGATATAGGGTAAAATCCCTCCTGGTTGTGAAACACTGCTGATGGTACTCTTGCCGCTGAGATTCAGAATCCTTGCCTTATAAATTAACAGCTCTATGCTATCTACTCATTGTCCTCAGCTTCCTTCCAGTAGCATTTAAATATGCCTTATTTTCTTGCATCTAAAGCAAATACTTTCAACCCTATAATTTTTTTCCCTTTCTTGATACTGGTTTCTCCCTTTTCCTTCAAATTTTTGAATCATTGTCTTTCTTTCATCACCTTTCTCTTTCACTGCAATCTTATTTCCACCCAACAATTCCAGCAAATAGCCTGTGCATTGTTCTATCCAATGAGCACTTTTCAGGCCTTATATTACTTAACTTTTCAATATATTTAACACTATTGAATACTTGCTTATTCTTGAAAAGCTCTCTTGTTGGCCCCAGCATTTTCTCAATATCTTGCTCAGGGGCTTCTTTCTGTTGGTGGTGTTATTGTCTCCTGCTTAGGCTCTCTGTTTTTTGCTTATTTTGTTTCTCACACTACACCTTTAACCTAAGCAAGTTCTTACATTCTTGTGACTTTAAATAGTACACACAAACTTATTGCTTCAAATTATATCCTCAGCAAAGAACTCTTCAAGCTAGGTCAAGATATCTTATCCTTAATATGTGCTGATTGACGGGTTAGTGTTATTAGTTTCCTCTATAAAGTTTTTACATATATCTTACATTCAGGATTTCTGAATGAGATATACTATTGTTCTTTTCCTCATATAGCTTATTCCAAATAAATATTTTTGTAATAATAATAGTGAATATTAGGATGATGATTTATTTTAAAACCCTTCTTAGTTGGTAGCTTAAAATATGTATTTTCTCAATATACTCAAAATTAAATTTTTCATCTCCTCTGAATTTTTCTCCAGAGATTGAGCTTAAACCAGGAGTCACTTTTGATTCCAGCCTCTCCCTCACTTCTCACAGTCAGGCATTCACAGAATCCTGCTATTTCTGTTTTCTTTTTGAATATTAATATTCACCAGTTCCACTACCATTGCCATAGTCTATCATCTCAATATTTGTAAATGTTCTCCTCTCATGTCACATTCAAATTCTATGTGGTCTACCTTCTAACTCCTTTCTCTCTTATCTGCATAGATCTTCCAAAACCACAAATCTGACCCATCTTTCCTCTATTTTAAACTTTTCTTTGTCTTCATATTCCTTAGTTTAGAAGTCAAACTTCTTAATCTGGGCCAGAGGGCACTCCTAAATCTAGTTTCTTCCTTGGTTGTTCTCTCTTCTGCTTTTAATGTCTCCCTTTGATTGATGAATACTATTAAATACATTTTGCCTTAAATCCTGGCACTACTTCTTATAGTATAGAAACTGGAAAGTGGGAAGAACTTACAAACTTCATTTTGGCAGTAGTATTACTGCTGATATTGCCATTAATACTACTACTAATGGTAAACTCCATCAAGTGTCAGTTTAAATTTTATTCCTGGGATTGCCTTCCCTATCATTTAGAGTTGGTTTGCTAACTCTAGTATGACTTTTTTTGTCCTCTACTACTACATTTATATTATGGTTTCAATGCCTGCCCCCTTCCCTTGATTCTAAACAGAGATTCGATACATTATATCTCCCATTGTTTTCTCGCAGCCTATCAGAATGCACAGCACAAAGTATTACCTGATTAAATATATTTTTGAACAAATGGATGGTAAATGGATTTATGGGGGAATGATAGACATTTTTAAAATGTTCCATTCTGAACATCAGGCTCAGTTGCTAAAATTTATACCAAAAAAATCTTTATTAAATCATTTAATTTCCTTCATTCTTAATAATTGTATCTATAAAAAGAGGAACTTTATAAGGAAAATATCATGAGAATGAGAGTATGTCAAATTCCTGGTTAATAATAATAACCAATATTTATTGAATGAATGCCATGTTCCAGGTACTGTGCTCAGCACTTATGGACTCTATCATATAATAGCTATGCCTTGAGGAAAGTATTATCAATGTCACATTGTCTAGGGAATAAAATTGAAGTGCAGAGAATTCATGTTATATGTGACAGACCCAGGATTTGAAATGCGCATATGGCTTCAAAGACCTTATTTTTTCCACTGCGCTCCTGCATGTATAACTAAGCATTACATACTAGGTTTATCTCTGTGATTTTTTAACTGAGTAAAAAAATAATTCCAAAAATTATTAAAAATTAATTTTTCATATTTTCTTAAATGTTATATTGGGAAGGATAAAATTTTGATACAAAGGAATAATCAGAATCATTAATGTGCAATAAATGTTCATATATAATGTTCATATATTAAGGAGATCCTTACTCATTATGCTTATTTTTCTAAAAATGATATCTAAATTCATTATTATTATTTCAAAATATCTAAATATTTTGAACATTTTCAATATAATTTTATTGGTATTAATCTTTTTAAAATTAAAAGATATTTTCTATTTTTAAAATCATTTTTTAAGTAGTCCAAAGTAACTTTTATACATTAATACATGTGTACCTTTAAGGAAGATAATAATGGAGACTGATTGTCTATTTTCATAGTAATTTGAGCAATTCTCTGTATCTAACTATGTATACATAAAACAGTTTTATAGTTCCAAATTACTTCATAAAATAAATATACAATTGAGTCACAAATACCTTTATATTTTCTCTGATATATTGCATATAAAATTTTGCATTAATATAATATACATATTTATGTAAGACTTAATGTAGCAACTGAGAGTTAAAAACAAATGTAGAAATTCCTCAATTTATTCATACATGCATGCACAATTTAGGGAAACATAGTTCCATGTAGAAAAAGTACTTTATTATTGTTTATTATAGTATTTAATTAAACCTAGCATTGAATTTTTAATTTTGCTAGCACCTTTAATTCACTGCATATGTTTGAATGCCTTCTTTTTGTCTAACACGTGGAATCAGAGTCAAGAATATGTAGCCACATTCTGAAGTCATAAGACTAGTTATCAATACAGAGATAAAACTTCACAGATGTTATACTTTCAGTCTGTGGTTTGACTCATCATCCAAACTTTCTTTCACCTTTATAAATATGTAGAAATACGTCCTTTAATATGATACTAGGCCTTATTTTGCTACATCTAATGAATTAGTCTCACCCGTTCCAAAAAATAAAATCCAATATTGTGCATAATGACTTGTCATTTTCTCTGCACCTGTTCTTTCTCATTATATCAAAAACATGGGATTATCCCAAGTTCTCTGTACTGACTTTTGTAAGCAAGACACATAGAAGAAATTCTTCAGGGATGGAGTGAATTCCTATTTGAAACCATGTTAAATAGCTAGGTGAGATGCAAGTGGTAGGAAAAAACAGATCATGAGACACACACCATTTAGAGGTAAGAAAGTTCATGGAATAAAGAATCACGCTGCTAGTAATGAAAGGTAAAAACGTCATAAACGGTCTAAGTTCTTTCAGTTTCAGCTCAGATTTCCAACTACAAGATTTTTTTCCTCTAATAATTTTTAGAAAATATTTAAGCAACATGTTTTTTTACATCTCTGGAGATATTTATAAAAGTAATTATTGCGTACACTTTAGCAACTATGGATCTATAATTAAATGTTACATAGGCTTATTTTACTTGCAATTTAAATTAAGTTTCTATTGTCTGCTCACTTGCCTGCATTTTAATTTTTTTTCTCAAATTGGGGTGATTAACATAGGTTAAACATAACTCATTTCTTAAAAATTAATTTAATTTTTGCAAAACTAAATCATGTGAAAGAGACTAAGGCCATTCGTGTATAAACTATCACTAAAATCTGCTATTTAAAATAGTGTAGTATTAGGTGAAATTCAACTAGTTATTTGGATTGTTTCCATTAGTTTTTCAAATATGTAGTTTAGTCCTTTATTATGCTGCTTCTTTAAATGTATACAAAACTATTAAAAAACTTCAAATTTCAATAGCTTGATTTTCTGTGCAGGAAATCTAGGTAAATTGAGGTAGGAATGATCATGGGTTATAAATTATATATATTTCTTTAATTGCTGTGGTACATTTGCTACAATTGATAAACACATATTAAAGCACTGCTACTAACAATAATCTACAGTTTACATTATAGTTTACACTTTGCCGCACACAATTTTATAGGTATTGACAAAATGTATAATGGCCTGTATCCAACATTGCAATGTTATACAGGACAATTCCAATGTCCCCAAAATGCCCTGTGTTATACCTATTCTTCCCTTTCCTCCCCTCAGAACTTCTGATGACCACTGTCTTTATATCAATGTTAAAATTTCTTCCATTACTAGAAAAATGTCTTGTTTAGTCCATAGTTGTATTCCCACCTTATGTTTGTTCATTCTTCAATTTGAGGATTTGGGGATGGTGATGCCCACTCTACTTCTGATTGAGACTCAGTGGTTACTATAGGTTCTGAGGGGAGGGAGAGGGAAGAACAGAATAGATGGACTATAGGACATTATTAGGGCATTGGAATTGTTCTGCATGATCTTACAATAACAGTTACAGCCATTTTAAATTCTGTCAAAACCTATAGAAGTGTATGGTGCAAAATATAAACCATAATGTAAACCATTGACCATGGTTAGTACCTGTGTGTCAATATTTATACATCAATTGTAACAAATGTACCATAGACATGTAAAATATTATTAATATGGGAAAGTGGGAGAGGAGAAGGGGGTTTAGGATTTGGGATCCCTTATATTTTCTATGTGAATTTTCTGTAACCTAAAGCTTCATTGAAGATAAAGCAAAAACATTAAGACACTGGTGTAACATATGCAAAAAATTGTCACTGTACATAAAAGATAACAGATCTTATGGTGATGAAAGACACAAAGAAAAAATTTTAATATTATTATTTTTTATTTTTTAATTTTATGTGTTTATTATTATTTTATGTTCTTATTATTTTTATTTGTTTATTTTTTTACTTTATTTATGGGGAAGTTTTGGATCACAGAACGATCACAACTGTGGCAGCAGTAGCACTGGTGAGAGGTGTCAGTTATGGGAGGAGTGTGGGGAGGACTGCATCTGGGGCTTGCCTATATGGCATATAAATATATTCAAGAGGTCATGAGGCATTGTCTCCGTGAGTGGAGACCAAAACAATTACTGAAAGAATATTAAATTCCCATCCTTGTAAGTTCTGCTTTATTCTCTAATGGAGTAACATGAGTGCCCTGGATACATGGGCAATGATAGCAAGGGAAGACTGACCAATGTTCCAGGCCATTGCTATTGATGGTTGTACTTATGAACCTTTTTTTGTGAAATTAAAACTTAGCATAGCATTATATATTGCCCAAGAGTTCCCTCCTGAAAGCCTCCTTTTTGCTCAAATATGACTGACTTCTTTCTAAACCAAACCCAGCATATAAGGGCACTACCTCCCCCCGCACCCCCCTCCCCCAGCAAGGGACATGACTGCCGGGGATAAGCCTACATGGCACCGAAGGATTATTACCAAGTGCCATCTAACGATGCATCTAGGAAAAAACCTTGGCCAAAAGAAAGAAATATTAAATATAAATGAATTTCTATGGCTAAAAGATTTCAAAGTGAGTCAGGATGTCATTCTAAAGATTATGGTTATGCATGTCTCAGCAGAATCTCATTGACTGCCACAGTGGACTGTGCCTCACAGGAGCTCATGAGAGCTCTAGAGACACCTAGACTCTATAGGTAGGGCAGATAATCTCAGGAATTCAGCACCCTGTCTGTAGGCCTTACATTGTAATATATGTTCCCAAATATAACAGTTAGACTCATTTATAATTTCCTTACACGTGACTCTTCTACTCCTTTTATTTGAATAAATGTTCCAGAGATTTAAATCTTCAGTCTGTTCACATGCCAGTTGAGCTCTGAATCTCAGCAGAGTTGCAACACCTACTCTCCAGTTCATTGGACTCACCCAGGACAACTAACAAAATGATGATTATGGACAATATCCATCCCAAAAAACAGAGAGTATCTACAACTGCAAACAAGGCAGTTCCATCCATCTGCCCTCATGGTATCTAAACAACTGTTTTTGATAAATGATTCCCTTTGTTTTATGCCAGAATTTTGTGAGGCTACTCAGTTTTAAGAGTGACAGGAATTTTAAGAATAATATAGCCTCAAAAAATTAATAAGCCTTTGAATTCACATTCAATAAGCTGGAGTCTACATCTGTTTCCACTTTGAAAATTAAGGGGAGATGTCTTTCTATAATTATTTTCAGTAATATATATGCCAAGATTTGGGGATTTAATCCAGATACCTTTTTTCAGAGGCTTGTAGTTTGAATAGAAGGTTGTGTATTGTGGCAAGGGTGAAGAGGCAGTAATAATTTTTTTTTTTCAAGGTGACTTAAGAATGTGTGGGCTTGAGTGAGAAAGATCTGAGATCCAAGCTCCATTATATTTTCTGTAATATTAGGAAAGTTTCTCAAGCCCTCTGTGACCCAGCTGCTACATTTATAAAAGCAAGTCATAATATCTCCTTCACAGAGTAATCATTAGGATAGCACTTTCTTCCTGATAGGCAGTATACAAATAAGCTAATAAAGGTGTAACAATGCTATAGTAATAAGAACTTTGAAGATTATAAATCAGAATAATGATGGTGAAGCAAGTGTCAAGAAAACTATTTTAGATTGGGTAACATAGCAAAGAGTGAAAAATTCACACCATGGCTATTGGCTGAAAAAAAATGAAAAAATGATATCAGCATTCCAGATATGGAGAATGCTGTGAGTAAAGCAGATTTGGTGGGTCTATTAGTCAGCCAAAGAGGTGCTGATGCAAATTACCAGAAATCTGTTGGCACTTACAAAAGGGTATTTATTTGAGGTAGAAGTCCACAGTTGCCAGGCCATAAAGCGTAAGTTTCTTCCCTCACCAAAGTTCATTGCCACGTGTTGGAGAAAGACAGCTGCTGATGTTTTCCAGGGTTCAGGCTTGTTGGGTTCCTCTCTTCCCTGGGCTCTGTTTCTTTCCAGGCTCAACTCCTCTGTTTCCTCTGCAAGGTCAGCTGTAGAATATGAGGCTTTCTAGGCTTTGCCTTTCTCCACAAGGCCAGCTGTGGATTCTCAGGTGAATGGCTCATCTTTTTTTCCAGGGCCTTCTATCCTTCCTCATGACCAAGCTCTCTTACTTCCTGGGTCTCCAGCTCAAGGCTCCAACATCAGAACTACTCCAGTTCTGTCCTTTGCCATGTCTTTTTATCTTTGAGACCCCACCCACTAAGGGATGGGGCTCAACACTCTACTGACATGGCCCAGTCAACACCCTAATCATAACTTAATCATGCCCAGATTAAAAGACCAATTTACAAGCATAATACAATATCTACTTTTAGAATTTATAGCTATATCAAACTGCCAAACTGGTACAGAGAGTAAAGTCAATACTCAGTTTAGGACGTGTTAAATTTGAGATACTTTTTAATTATTCAAGTGGAAATCAATATATTTATCTAGATTTAAAGGGGAAGATCTACATAGATTATAGATAGATAGATAGATAGATAGATAGATAGATAGATAGATAGATTTCAAAAATCCTAAGTATTTAGATGGAATTTAGAGCTACAGTAATAAGCAAGGTGAACTGAGAACCCAGTATAAATAAACAAAGAAGCAGCCCATAATCTGAGTCATTGAGAATCTTAATATTCACATTAAGAAAGGAATAATCAAAGAGATCAAGAAAAACACTGAAAAATTTCACTGTAAGTTCCTGGAAACCAAGCAAAGGGAGCATTTCAGTAGGGGAGTGCAGGGCAACTGTTGCCAGTAATAACTGCTGTAATCAAGTAGGTCTAAGAATTGTTATATCTCAGAATAGTTTCAGTGGAATGGTGGACACAAAAACCTGACTGGTGTGGCTTCAAGAGAGGATGGATGTGAGAATGTGGAAGTAGTAAGGAGAGACAAAACGTTCAAAAATTTTTTCAATAATTTTTTTAAATAATGGGAAGTAGAAGAATTAGGCAGCATCTGGAAGAATTTGTGACAAGTTATAAAGAGTAATTTAAAAGCCCCAAACCAAAAGTTAATAAAATCAGGAGTGAAATAAAAGGATATTTCATAAGGTTCTCACTGGCTTGAACCATCATTGAAACAAGTTCACAGATTACATTACCTCATTTCTGTAGAGAGCATAACATCATTTCACTTTCTAATTTATCCCAAGTTTGTATTTTTGGAAAAGGATCAAAATTTTTATGTACCTTCACTTTTATTTCCACCATGCTAGACCACCAAATCATGCTTTCATCACACATTAGAATAATTAAATATAACACAATGAAAGAAATGCCATTTGGACATTGCTCCATTGAGGACTAGAGTCTTTACTGGCTCAGTGCTCTGTTATGAACCTGAGCAGAATAGTCATTTTATAAATTAATTTGACAGAAAAACTATAACTTTTACATGCCATGGACCTTGGTAGTCCCTAACAAAGGGTCAAAACAGTGATTTTAAATACAAGCATGGACAGAATCTACTGTTCTACTTTAGTCTTTTCCATTGTAGGTCAGAATGACATTTATCAAGGTTTGTATAAGAGCCATTGGCTCCTTCACCCAAAAGACAGTTATATTGTTTCTTTGTTGGGATGGTTTTGCTTCTGCTACAAAATTGTTCTGTGCAAGATATATATTCTGTAACACAGAATTTCAATATTTCAGTAGTAGAGATTTATTACCATAGTTATAGAATCTTTTAAAAATATTTTTTAAAAGAAGCTTTAGATTACATAAATGTTACATGGAAAATATACAGGATTCCCATATGCCCCACCCCTTCCCCCTCCCACATTTTCCCATATTATCATCTTTCATTAGTGTGGTACATTTGCTAAAATTGGTGAACACATATTGAAGCATTGCTACTAAGCATGGACTATAGTTTATATTATAATTTACACTGTGATCCTCACAATTTTATAGATTTTGAAAAAATGTATAATGGCCTGTATCCATCATTTCAATGTCATGCAGGACAATTCCAATGTCCCAAAAATGTCCTCATGTTACACATATTCTTTCCTTTCCCTCTCCTCATAACCTCTGGTGGTCACTGCCTTTATATCAATTATACAAATGCTTCCATTGCTATAATAATAATAACTATAATCTAATAATAATGTCTACTTTAGTCCATTGTTAATTCCCCAATCTTGAGAATTTTGTGATGGTGATGCCCACTCTGTTTCTGATTCAGAAGGAGCTTAGATCCTATGAGGCAGACGGCTGGAACTATCTTGTTTGCAGTTGTAGATACTCTGTTTTTTTGAGGGAATGGGCATTGTCCATCATCATCCTTTTGTTAGTAGCCCTGGGTCAGTCTAATGAACTGGGGAGTAGGTATTCCAACTCTGCTGAGATTCAGGGCTTAATCAGCATGTGAACAGATGACAAATTTAAGTCTCTGGGACATATGCTTAACAAGTATAGTGCTAATCAGATTTAAATAAAAGGGACAGAAGAACTGTGTGTAGGAAAATTATAAATGAGTCTAACTCTGTTACATTGGGGAGCATAAATTCCAAAGTAAGGCCAACTGACAGGGTGCTGAATTCTCGATATTGTCTGCCTCATTTATAGTGTCTAGATGTCTCTAGAGTCCAAGGGATCTCCACTGTTTGGGGCACTGTTTACTGCAGCAGTCAAAGAGATCCTGCTGAGATATGCATAGGCATAACCTCTGAAATGACCTCCCAAGTTACTTTCAAATCCCTTAGCCATAAAAACTCATTTGTACTTAATATTTCCAACTTTTGGTCAAGGCTTTTTTCCAGATGCATTGTTAGTCGGCAATTGATAATATTCCCTCAGTACCAGGGAAGCTTGTCCCTGGGGGTCTTGTCCCATGCCTGGGGGAAAGTAGTGAATCTACATGCTGAGTTCAGTTTAGAGAGAGACCACATTTGAGCAACAAGGAAGCTTTCAGGAGGTAACTCTTGGGCAATATATAATGCGAGGCTAAAATCTTAAAATACCCATATTCTCATCCAAACACTGAAAGCTTCCTAGTTTCTTTATTCATTTTTATATTTACCTTACTTGACCATTTAATCATTAGCAAAAGAAAGATGATGTAATATAAGAAAATTATTATTAAGAACTGTGAATTCATAAGCTTTCTATTCAATAGTCTCCGCTGTTTTAGCCTAGAATTGTGAATGTTTAACTTGTCTTTTGTCCTTTGGAATGTTATAACGCTACTATGCAGGCAACCTCGTCATCTATTACCTAAAAACAAATGTTTAAAAAGAGCAAGACACCAGACATGATATTTACACATCCTGTTTGTATCCCCTATAAAAGTAAAAGCTAATAACCTCTTTGTTCCTGTTCAGCGTACCATAAATAGAATAGAAAAAGAACCCTCGAGACACCCCATCTCTCCTGTGGAGGGCTGGCCATCCCCGGCTGGATAGATTTGGTTACTTTTGATGAGGTCATTCTTCATGAGTTGCCAAACTCATTGGAGTTCTGAGTTTCGGGACCCCTTGAAAGGGATAGCCCCTAAGCTGCCAGTCGGAGCCTCATTCAGGAGGGGACATTCTGCCTGGGACCATTTTTCCAATCAGGACTCTGATCAGCTGCAAAGAGGCCCCCAGCCACATGAGAGTTCAGATGTTGTGTTTCCCCCCAATTTGGTGAGTGCTTGTATATACTTTCATTCTTTCCTATGTCTTTAATTAATTACTTTTCTTTTTTGTGATTGCTCAATTGTTATAATCACTTAATATAAACTGAAACTCATTTGATTGAATAAATCTGCCTTTGCATAGCATTTAGAGTTTCTGCATTTTCCTTAGCAGAACAAGAGGTAATCTCCATTTTATCTCCCAAACTAAAGCCTTTTTTTTCTGAGTTAATATTCAAGACATTCAGCCCAACAGAGCTCATGGAAGCAAATGTTTGTGGGGTCTGAATGGAATTCGAACAATGTTTGGTTCCATTTGGTACTGTTATTGACAATGTGTTTTTACAAATAAGCTTTTTAGTTTACTCTTTTTTTTTTTACTTAGATTAAATAATTCCTCCTTCTCAACCTCACTGGGTTTTGGGAGGATAATGTTTTCAACTATTTATTAACAAGCTTGATTTTTTTCTCTGAATGATTTTATGGAATTGGAATATCATTTGGAAAAACATGGGTAAAATCATTGGCGCTCTATAAAAAGTAAAGCATTCTCCCACTGCATACTGCTATCTCAAAAAAACTCTTATTTTAATCCCTTTTTTATCCTTCTGGATTTGTTCACACATTTCTACTGTCCTCATTTTTAGGGATTTCATTTCAGAATCAATCCATAACTCTGGTTGTCCCCACTCCCAAACAATAATATGTGACTCCTTGGAGTGTCTCCTTCGGTTCTTACTTATGTGTTTTCCAGTGGTACATTTCACTATCATACTGCAAAATGCCCACCTGGGACATTTCAGCAACCACTCATGTCTTGCAGAATCACAATCTAAATGAGAAATCTGGGTTCTCCCTTTCCCCAAGGTAATTGTTTTGAAATTAGTAAAATTATTCTAGTTTTTAAGTCATTTGTCACATATTACTGCTCAGCTATGAAGCTGTATTAGAAGTATATTAGAAGACAGAAAAATTAATATTTTCAACATATTTTACATGAAATATGTTCCCTAATCAACTCATGGGAATATTCCTAGACCATATTCCTTTTATCAGCATTTTACTCTGCTAATAATAAACACAAGAAGGAAAAAATATTGTTGGGCTAGATGCCAGAAATAAATGTTTATTGAATCTATAATTCTATGGTGTAATGGTTATAATAAGAAGTGCTGTGTCAGAAGATAATGTAAAATAAAAATCATGTAGCACAGATATTCAAGGAAAGAATACCACTATTGTAAGAAAATTGCCATTGAATTAGCAGTTCATTTCTTAAATTGAACTAGGATATTGTATACCACAGAACTCGCCACACATATTTATTATTTTGTAATTCTGTCATAATCCCTCATTAGGCCTGCAATACCCAATTCATCTCTGCTTCCAAAATAGACTTAACCTTACATGAAAATGTGTCAATTCGGGTGGATTGTATCATAGTCAAAAATTTTTAAGTACTTTGAGCAGACCCTGTAGAGCCAGAAATAATTTCTAGATTAGTGCCTGATATTAATAATATATTATGGGATGCATATGAATTTAATGTAAAAAGTTTATCTTCTGATGATTTCTTAATTGCCATAGGAAGTTAGGCTGAACATAGGACATCAATTGCATATTAATTCTGCATTGGTAGGAATTTGGAAATTGTCATCCAGTGTCAGATTCATGGTAAATTAAGGATGAGAATTCTTTATATAATTGATTTTTTCATTCAGCAAAAATTTCTTTGCACTTGCAAAATTCCAGGATTTGTTTAAGGCTATAAAGAAAAGCAGTAAACAAAAGAGAAAATGTACCTGAATTAATGCAGATGCTACAATTAATGCCAATATTAACATTTAAACATGTGGCAGGTTATTTTCATATTCCCTTATGGCTGTAATTAACATATACATATATATATGCATATATACACATATATACACATACATACACTTACATGCATATACACACATACAGCTGTTTAAAATTAAATAAGTAGTAAGAAATGGTAGTTATTACTGTAAAAATTATTAGCTTAGTATAGTGAATGCTGTAAATTATTTAATTATTGAATGTATAAATTAGTCCTTTTGTATGTTTTAAATGTTCATGATTGAAGTTACAAAGTTTGTCCTAATATTAAAATTTAATTATTTGATGATGTATATATCAATGCACATCTTATTCACATTAGTCATTATTTCATGAATGTCTTATGATTCCCTGAAAGGCAGAAAAGCATTTCATGAGTTTAATATCCCATTATAATCTTTGTTTTGCAAATTGAACACATCATTGGCATTTTGGGCTAACCAACATATTAAGCTAATACTGTAAGAGAAAACTCTTCTAAATTCTTATATAATGTATCTGAATTGAGGCTTATAGTTGCAAAACCTTCATTTCATATATTTAGACAGTTAGAATATATCTAAATGATAAGCATGGGTGATATTATCCACAAAATTTATTGATAATTTTGTTTTATTTCTCAATGCAACATGAGCTGTCATTCTGCATGCCTTTGCCCATGGTATTTTCTCTGACTACAATGGTCTCTTCACCATTTTCTAACTTTTCCCCATCTTTCAAGATTCAATTCAGTGGTTCTTTATTCCAGAAAATAGGTACTGAATTTTAGGTAGTTTTTAAATACAAGTTTCTGTGCAAAACACATTTAAATTTCATCATTTTATTTTTTAATACATTTTTATCCCAGTTATTTGCATGAGAAATAGAAGCTCAAAGGAGTTTTTTAACATCCCCCAGTGGTTAAATTGGGATTTGATGCCAAGCCCTCTGACCACAAAGCGACTATGCATGCTGTCTTACACATATATTTTTTAAAATTTTAATTTGCAAATATCTGTTATGTGTTCATATCCCCCACTAAACTATATGCTTCAGGAGGGTCAGAATTACTTTATTTTTTCTTATTATGTCTGACTGTCAGTTGACCCTCTGTAAATGTTTATTGATTAAGGAATGAATTGGACACAGGAATGAAGATTTTATTGTATTCCATAGCATTTCATATTATTTTAGACAGCTTTTCTATTGAAACCTGTTACTTATTTGAAATTAAAATTGACTTTCTTTTAACACTCCACTTCCCAATTAGTTAAATTTCCTGGTGATACTTAGTTTACGTTTAATTCATACTCCTCCAAATGGTTAAGAGCAGCTCTTATTTTGTAGGACAAATCTTCCCATTTCTTTTAGTTGCTTTTCTTATGAAATAACTTCAAACATCGTATTAACCTCCTTATTCTCTTTATTAAAATTGGATTCACTTCAACATAATTCAAAAACTATTTAATGATCATTAGCTAGTTTTTTTGTCCCTTTAACTATTAAATTATGAGTAGAAGATTCCATGTAACTTGGAAAAACCAGTGATATTTCACCCATTCTTGAGGCTCTGTTTTCATTTTGGCACCCTAAGATTAATTAGAGTTTCTTTTCTACCTCCTCCTCCTCCTCTTTCTCTTTTTCTTCATCCTCCTCCTCCTGCTTCTTTCCCTTGTTCTTATTTAAGCCTGTTCTCATTATTTATTCCTTTCAGGCTTATCCTGATGTAAGTGAGCATATATCCTCTCTGGCAGTAACTGTCCCAATTTATATTTCTGATCCAAATCCAGAATTTTTCCTGGATTTTTCACTGTTTATGTAAGTAGTAGTATAAATAAAAGCATTAAAATTAGCACTGATGGATATTGCAGAGTCTCATTTTGTAATTCCAGTTTGTGCTGTGGTTTCATTTAGTAAAATAGGAAATAAAGGAATAGTGTTCTCAATGTATTAAGAAGTTCAATTTGAAAGATGGCCTGGAAAACTCAACCCTCTTTTCTTCTTTCCTGACACAATATAATTGCTAGCTGCTTCTCAAGGCCCTTAAGCAGGCACTCACAGGTCAACTGAAATACACCAGGGCTGGAGTAGCAAGGACTCATTCAGTTCCCTGGTGGTGGAGAAAAAAATATCCTAAGTTATTGCTTCCCCTTCCAGAAGCTGATGAATAATCCAGTTTTACTGTGCCCTGGCCTATGACCTGAGAGATACTTGAAATTGAAGGTAGGTGTAGATGAAGTGTGTGTGGGAAATGGAGGCAGAATTGCATTGTTTATAGAAAATTGCTAGAATGTGGTTGCTGCAGTGGCTTTGGCCTTCATTGTGTGCTATAATATCAATGTGCCAATAGTTACATATAATTTTTTTTCAGCAGGTGTGAACTAAAAAATTGGACATTTAGTGAATATTTTCTATTTCTCAGGAAGATTATGATGATTGTATAATTTGCATAAAATGTAAAATGTTTCTATATATATATTTAATATATATTTTTAGTTTTCTAAAAGATTACATGAATATGATGTAAAAAATATATGGGATTCCCTTATGCCCAGCTCCCTATCCCTCCCACACTTTCCCACATTAACAACATTCTTCAGTATTGTGGTACATCTGTTGCAATTGATGAACACATTTTGGAGCATTGCCACTGACCATGGATTTTAGTTTACATTGTAGTTTACATTCTCTCCCGCACAATTTTGTAAGTTATGACAAGATATATAATGGCCTGTATCTGTCATTGCAACGTCATTCAGGACAATGCCCCCGTCTTACACCTATTTTTCCCTCTCCCTCCCATTAGAACCTCTCATGGCCACTGCCTCCACATCAAGTGTCACTGACAAAAATCTGTGACCACTAATGATACAACTTTTATATTTTAACTTTTTCCTCTTAATTGTGGGTGAACTTGATCAATGTTTTGAACAAATAGAGTGACAAAAACATCAGCTTTAGAAAGCTCAGTGAATGACAATTACTGAAAATAATTGAAAACATGAAAACATTGGTAAATAAATAGTCTTATAAATGCAAGAGAGGAACTAAATAAACAATAAATTATAAAGGCTTTATTTCAAAATACTACAGTTATCCTTCAGAATCTCTCATTTTTTTCTTTTGATGGAGTTTCTACTTTTAAGTTGCATAAATTTATATTATGTACCAGAATGAATTATAATAGAGGAAATTCTGGGATTCTGTACCATTTACATTTGGAAAAATATTAGTCTTGTAAAAATAATTGTTGAGGAAAAGTAGCTTGAATGCGGATGAAAAGAGATTGCCTGCAAAATATTTGAGATGAAAAACACATTTGAATGTGAAAAATACAGAATTGAGGAAAGCATCCATTTGGTAGAAACTTCTGTGAGTTTCTAGGTAATACTGACTATGTAGAGATTATATATTCACTTAGAAATATTATTTGGTCAGAACAGTTGATGAAAGGTATCAATTATTTAAAATTTAAGCATAAAATAGAACTTTAAACATTTCAAGGAATTTTATGAAAATTTAACAGTAATTAGACATCATTGAAAAAAGTACATGCCTTTCAACCTTATGTACCCCAGAAAATCATGTTCTTAAATTTAATCTGTTCTTGTGAATGTGAAATCTTTGTAAATAGGGCCTTTTGATAAGGCTATGTCAGTTAAGGTGTGACCCACCTCATTCAGGATGACCTTTGTCCTGGTTTGTCTTTTGTGGGCCCCAGAAAATTATATTCTTAAGCTAACCCATATCTCTGCCTGTGAATGCAGTGTAGATGGAGCCTTTTGATTAGATTTACTTAGGGGAACTTTGATTAGATCCCTTTATTAGATAGCTTTAGGGCATTTGATTGGACTACATCTGTCAGGTGTGACCCAGGTTGGCTCTCTGTACTCTTGCTGGGTCTTATACAAACTTAGAACTCACACAGAGAAAGAAGAGACACAGAGAAAGGGAGTTCTACCATTTTGATCCTGCCATGTGGAAGAGAGGACTCTAGGTTCACCTACAGCTGTAGAAAAACAAAGAAGCCCCAAGAAGCTCAAGGAAACAAGGCCCAGGGAAAGATGCCTGTTCACCCACAGCTGAGGTCAAGGAAGAAGTAGAGAGAGACTTGCAGATTTGTCACATTGCTTTGCCATGTGGCAGGACTTTAGGATCTGCTAGCAGCCAATTTTTGGTGAGCAATAATATCTGATAATGCCTTGATTTAGTCATTTTTACAGCCTCAGAACTGTAAGCTTTTACCTTAATAAAATTCCCATTATGGAAACCAACCCGTTTCTGATATATTGCCTTGGCAGTAATTGGCAAACTAATACAGATATGTGTAGGAAAGTGATTTAAATTTAATTAAATCATATTAATATGTATTGAGGTTAATTACCCTATGTATGATGTTTTAATGTTCAGATAATGCATTTTTATTTTATTTAAATATGCCCATATTGGTGAAAATTTTACACTTTGTAATATCGCAGCTAATTCTTACATAGAAAAATTTTGTTGGTCCATGAAGGTTAAAAAGAAATCTCTTCATCAGCCAATACATGTTTCGAACATTTGTGATTCTAATTATTTTAATGTACCCTTTCACTCTCAAGTGTTCAGATTTGTACAATAAATTATTTGATCACCTTAACTAAAACCATAATTTATCTATGGCTGCTGTATCATTTTACTCATATAGACTTTGGGATCTGTTTGGTTGCTAATATAAATGAATTTTTCCATATATCATCTAGGTGGTTGCTTGTTCATGTAAAATCTATTATTTCCTGTGTATTAATTTTTATTAGTCATGTAAAATTGTCCAATACTTTGTAGGAGCTTTTCAATTAATTCTTTTACATTTTCCATCTAAAAAATTATACCATCTGTAATTAGTCAAAGTTTACCCCCTGCTTTTTAATTTTTATTTCACTGTTACTTTCCTAGTCTAAATGCGTTGACAAATTCCCCAATTAGCTGCAGTAGCATGCTTTAAATGGTTCCTTAAGTTTGATTTTTTTTTTTTTGTTATTATATTTAGGAAATATTCATGGGCATTATTTTTATTGAGTTGATTAATGAAAAACAATTGTTGGATTTTGTTACATTTACAATTAGTTTCTTTGATGTCCAGCACAAGATTTTTCTCCTTATATTTATCATGATTTAATTTAAAAATAGACTTCCTAATATTGAATCATCTTTGAACTTTTAAGTATAAAATCAACCTTAATTAGTGTCTTAATCATTTAATGTACTAATGGATTCCATTTCTAGTATTTTATTAAGAATATTTTCATTGATATTCTTAAGTAAGATTGAACTTTAGCTTATTAATTCAGTAAATATCATAAATTTCAAGAGTCCATTCTCTTGATGAGACCTCAGGGAAACTTACACATCAACACTGCAGATTGAAGTTTGATAGCTGTTGGGTACACTGATATTCTGTTCCTTTTCTTTTTCTTTCAGTTCTTTTTTTCTTGAAGCTTCATTTTGGATAGCTTCTACTGCCAGGTCTTCAAATCCACTCACCATTTCTTCTGACGGTAATAATGTGATGTTAAGCTATTCAGCTCATTTTTCATTTCAGTTATATTTTTTAGCCCTATTTGGTCCCTTTGATAATTTTTATAGTTTCAATTTCCCTGTGTTAATATTTTCCTTTAGATCCTCAAACATATTAAATTGGGTTTTTTTGTTTGTTTGTTTTTCTTGTGTGGTAATTCTAATCTTCCCTGTAGTTTCTGGGTTCTGGGTCTGTTTCTATTGACTGAGGTTTTTCCTTATTATGGGTCACATTTTCTAATTTATCAGGTCTGGTAATTTTTTGTCAGATGCTGCACATGATGCAGTTACATTTTTGAGGGTCTGAATTTTGTGGTCTTTTCCTAAAGAGGGTTGGCTCTTTTCTGGAAGGGAGCTTGAACACTTGTTCTTAAATTTTTTTAAAGGTTTGATATTAAGAATTATTAGGGCTAGTCAAGGGTACTTTGGATTGCTTCTGCTCTACTCTGTAGGTGTGAAATTTCTGGGATCTCTATGTAGTTCTCTGGGAGTTCAATAAGTTCTTTGTACACTGAAAGGATAGAATTCCAAGCTCTGATAAGCTTCAATAGTTATTTAGTTTATAGATCCCTAGAATTCATTTTTCTCCTAGTAGTTGTTTATGGACCAATCTTTTGAAGTTTCATACTTTAAATGCACAATTTAGTATACATATACTATCAAATACTCAAGGAGACCTTGGGGCTCACAGATATTCTCATGCATATGTATAAAGCTCTATGCTTCTATGTTTTCTTCTCTCCAGTACTTTGCCCTGCAAATTCCAAAAAAACTCAGCCCCCATGCACCTCTTCTCTTTCTTCTCTGTTCAGCAAAACCATTATTTACTCTGTTTTCTGCTACCTGTACAGTGGTCCCAGAATGTGTACACATGCAATAAGCCATGGTAATACTAATGCTCACCTAATATATTTCCCTTCTCTGAACGATCATAGCCCTCTTGTTTCATTTAATGTCTAAAATTAAGGTATAACAGATTTATATAAGTTTTATAGATTTCTTCAAAGTATTTAGTTGTTAACAGTGAGCGGGTTTATACAAAACTAATTACCCATTCATGGATGCAAGTAGAGGATTCATACAAAGCTCTCTTTTTTCCCAGTAGAATTCATATTTTAGAGGAGTTTTTCTTCGTAATATTAAACTTTATTTTTAGAGAAGTTTTAGATTTACATTTTCAGAAAAATTACACTGAAAGTATAGGGAATTTCTATATGAACCCTCCACAATCTCTCCCACATATAATTTCCCCTATGTATTACTCAAGGTTTTCTAGGGAAACAGAACTGACAGGAGATATCTGGAAATAGCATGAGATTTTATAAAATTGTCTCATGTGACCATGGGAAGCACAAAACCAAATTCCATAAGGCAGGCTTCAAGTCAGGGACTCTGACGGAGGTCCTTAATGAGTTCCACAGACTGTCTGTCTGAAGTAGAGATGATAATTCTCCCTCTGAATGCTGAAATCATTTCTCCTTTTAAGGCTTTCAATTGATTGGATGAAACATTACTCATTGCTGATGGCAGCCTCCTCACTTGATTGTAGAAGAAATCAGCCATGGATGCAATCAACTCACTGACAATAAAATTCCATGTAAGGCTCCTTTATTACAATTAACCTAGTGCTTACTTGACCAAACAACTGAGCACAATTATCTAGCCACCTTGACACATTAACCTAATTATCACAGTCCACCCCCTGTCAATATGGAAGTCATACACAGCACCTTAAAAAATACTTAATCTCTAAATAAAAATAATAATAACGTATATATATATATATTCATCTAACAATACTCATCTTTCCTGCATACAACCAGAAATGCACTAAATTTCTCCAGAATAGGGTGCAAGTCCTTGGGTAATATTCACTCTTAAACATGACATCCTCAAATACTATGACATAAAACTAATACAACTATGTCATAATTTTAGTGGAAAAGATAGGGAAGAAAATAAAGATAGTCATTGTATGTACCTATACAAACATTATCATAACAAAACAAGAAAGAAATATTCGTGACCATTATAATTCTCATTTCTGCAACTGGTCACAGGTTTGAAGTTCATATTTATTATTACCTTCTTCCACTACCCATTTCAAATACCCTTTACCCTCAGCAAGAATCTTAGCTGGCTATAGTTCTTTGCCTGGTATGGTGACCAAACCTTCATTCCAGAAGATTCTGAGCTTTTATTAGTCCTACCTGGATTAGGTTGCAAAAGGCAATTTTCCATTGACTTTAATCACAGGACATGGTAGTATTAAGAGACACCCTAGCGGATCTCCTGTATTCCAGGCAAAATCTTCTTTACCTCTGTTGTGTAGTTGCAGTCCTATTTCTCCGTGATAGTCAGGATCAATCATCCTAGCCAGTACAGTAAGTCCCTTCTTTGCCTGTTGATTCAGAGTCATAAGGAACCCAAAGTAGTCAGGTGGCAGTCTTAATTTCCAGTTCAATGGAATCATTGTTGAATTTCCTGATTAAAGCACTCCTCCTTTTGGAACTAAGACCTGAGACCAGCAGAGCTTAAGGTTGCAAGGACAGGAAGCAAAAATTTTTAGTAGATCACTAAGGGTAACATGAGTGGTGCCACTCCCATTTCCACCCCTTGATTCCTGGACCCAAGAATTCTGACTAAGGGAGAAGCAGCACCATAGAGTAGATACTGATTTAGAACATACATAGTCTCCTGGAGAACATTACCCCAGCCCTGCAAGGTATTGCCACCTAGTTGGCAATGTCATTGAGTCTTCAAAAGGCCATTCCATTATTCTATCAATCCAGTTGCTTCAGGATAGTAGTAAGAGCAGTGAATTCCATGAGAATGAGCCCATTTCCACATATCATTTGCTGTGAAGTGGGTTTCTTGATCGGAAACAATGCTGTGTGAAATACAGTGGTGGTAGATAAGACATTCAGAAAGTCGATGGAAGGTAGTTTTGGAAGAAACATTACATATAGGGAAGGCAAATCCATATCCAGAATATGTGTCTATTCAACTTAGAACAAATTGCTGACACTTCCATGACAGAAGTGGTCCAATGTAATGCACCTGCCACCAGAAAGCAGGCTGATCACCTCAGGAATTAGTGCCATATTGGCGGCTGAGTGTGGGTCTCTTCTGCTAGCAGATTGGACAGTCCATGGTGGCTGTAATTAGGTCAGCTTGGTGAGGGAAAGTACATGTTGCTGAACCCATACATGACCTCCATCCCTACCACCATGTCCACTTTGTTCATGAGCCCATTTGGCATTAACAGTTGTGGATAGGGAAAGACGCTGACTGCTATCCACAGAATGGATCATCTTATCCTTTTGATTATTAAAATCTTCTTCTGCTGAAGTCACCCTCTAGTGAGCATTCATGTGGGGCACAAATATTTTCATGTTTTTTGCCCACTCAGAATGGTCTATCCGCATATCTTTTCCAGACCTCATTGTCACCAATTTTCCAATCATGTTCCTTCCAAGTCCATGACCATCCAATCAGACCATTGGCAGCAGCCCATGACTCAGTGTAAAAATGCACCTCTGGTCATTTCTCCTTCCTGGCAAAATGAACAACCAGGTGTATTGCTCAAAGTTCTGCCCACTGGGATGATTTCCCTTTACCACTGTCCTTCACGGACATCCCAGAAATGGGCTGCAGTACTGCTGCTATCTGCATATCATGAAAAACCATCCTTTAACCAGGCCTGAGTTTTCTCTTCCTCAGTCAACTGATTGTAAGGAACTCCCCAAGAAGTCATAGCTTTGGGCAAGGAAAGAGAAGGTAATATGTCACGAGTGGTGGCCATGGACATTTAGGCCATTTCTTAATGTAACTTACTTGTGTCTTCAAGGCCTGCTTGGGCCCCTATCTCATATATACCACTTCCATTTTATGCTGGAGAGCTGCTGTGCATGTCCAAATTGATGGTTTTGATGGGTCCCACAATACCTATCACATGATAGCCAGCTCAGGTCTCATGGCAACTTTGTGGCCCATGGTTAAGCCTTACTTAGTAAGGCCCAGTAGCAGGCCAAATGCTGTTTCTCAAAAGGAAAGTAGGATGCAAAGGATGGCAGGGATTTGCTTCAAAATCTTCAGGGCCTGCATTTTGATTCTCATGTAGGGGCCTGCCAAAAGCTCCAGATGGCATTTTTATTTGCCACACACAATTCTAGCACCATTTTATCTGCTGGATCATAACGGCCCAAATGGCAATTCAGCTTATGATAATCCAATGCCTGTCTGTGTTACTTCTACGTAGGCCCTGATCTATTAGCCAATGCCATAGGTCTATGTAACTTAGACTATTTTGATTGCTGCTTTGAGTCTGCTTTTAATTTTGGTAACCATGCCCACATATTCTTTGATGATTAATTGCTGTCAGTTGGCTTCTGCTGGCCTAGGATCCTAACCCACAAATAGTGTTTAAGGATCCTAGCTCTGTGACAGAATTTCCTACAGTAATATCTGATCTACAGAGAAGAGCTACCACAAAGCTCTTCAGGGAAGATGGGGTTATTGTCACAAATTTATTCCTCACAGTCCTGGAGAAAGGTGTGTCCTCTGGACATTCCTGGGATATGTGGGCAGGTGTTAGGTGACAAATCTATTCTAACTTTCCCATCTCTCTAAGTCTTTAGATCCCCTCATGTACAGTATACCTGTGCAATTCTGGCATCTCGACCTCAGGCAAAGTCAGTCATCTTTTGGTCCATGTTGCAGCCAACCACCTGAACAAACTGTTAGAGCCTTTTCTAACACTCAAGCTATAGCACTGAATGCATAATCTCTGTTTAGTGGACCCATATCAATAAATTCAGCCTGATCCAACTTTACATTCCTTCCACCCTTAATATCCATTTCCACACATCTTCCCCTGATTTCTATATATATAAATTGGAAACCTCATGTAGTTCTTTGGAGTATAGTGTACCTCCTCATGGGTCACATTTTGTACTTCACCTTTGGGGTCTTGTTATGACTTTAATCTGGTTATAAATCTGGAAGAAAAGAGGGGTGGATCATTACAAGTGTCTTGAAAGCCATTTACCTCAGGACATTCTGTTGCAGTTCCATCTGGTGAAAGAGGATTAATCTCTTCAGATGGAGATTGGATGGCAGTCTCCTTAGAGCAGGCTGGAAGTTGGGTGTCTAACATCTTGGGGCAGGGAAGAGGTCAGGTGTCTATCCCCTTAGGGTAGATCATTACAGGTTTATCTGACAAAGTCTCATCAGAATTGAGGGTTTCAATGTCCCCACTGCCATCATCATGAACCCATATCTTCAGGATTCCATTTATTTCCAATCAGAATGTCCTAACTTAACAACAGACATCCTTCAAGATTGAGATTTTAGTTTCTGTTGTAACTCTGCTACTCACAAAGTGAGACTCTGCATCTGTTTTTCAGAGATATCAAGTTTGTGATTGCACAAAACAAGATTTTCTCTCAGGGCATACATAGAAACTCCCACATAATTCATGTAGTGTTTAAGTTTCAAATTTGAAGTCTTCAGCTCTTTCCTTTCTTTTTTAACTGTATCCAGCCTATTTAGGAACAGCCAGCCAACATCATTGTATCTTTCAACTCCACAAAACTCTATTAAGGTTTTAAAATCACTCTTACCCACAGGCTTGCCTCTTATAAGCATGGAAGTTGTCCTACCCAGTGGTGATATTTTGTGTATCTCTACTGCCAACATACTCCATGGACTGTCAGTGGCCATTTTATTATTGGAAACAGAGTCATTATTGCCCTTAAACCTAATCACAGTAGAGAGCTAACTTCAAAAATCACAGAACCAATTCAGAAATCCCATTTTAAAGATTCAATTTCCCAAGAACTACTCAAGGTAACAAGCTATATTAGTCAAGGTTCTCCAGGGAAACAGAATCACCAGGAGATAACTGTTAATAGTATGAGATTTGTAAAATTCTCATGTGACTGTGGAGATACACAAGTCTAAATGTCATAAGGCAGGCTTCAGTTAAGTTCCTTGATGAGTTTCCCATGAAACTCTCTGAGGTAGAGATCAAAATTGTCTCTCTGAATGCAAAATTAATTCTCTTTTTAAGGCCATCAACTGATTGGATGAGACTTCACTCATTGCTGATGGTAATCTCTGTTGATTGTAGATGTAATCAGCCATATATACAATCAACTCACTGATGATTAACATCCACGAAATGCCCTTGTATTACAGTTAACACAGAGCTTGCTTGACCAAACAACTGGGCACCATTACCTGGCCAAGTTGGTACCTAAGCCAAACCATCACACCCTATTATTATATCTTAGATTAATATAATATATTTGTTGCAGCTGATGACCAATATTTAAGCATTGCTACTAACCAAAATCTATAGTTTACATTATAGCTTACACTTTGTGCTGTACAGTTCCATGGCTGTACATGCATACTGTCATGTATCTGTCATTTCAGGGTCATACAGAAGAATCTCATTGACCTAAATAGGCCCTGTGCACCACCCATTCATCCCTACTCTTCCCTTCTGAAACCGTGGCAAACAGTATATTTATACCAATATTACAAGGTCTTTTGCTAACACCAGTTAATAACTACAGTAAAAATAAATCTCTTTTGTCAAGGTTACACTCCCCCCTCACAATTGTTCATTCCTCAATCTTGAGGAATTTGGGATGTCTGCCCTGACTACTTCAGACTGAGAGGGGACTTATATATCATGGGGCAGATAGAAGGAATGATTTTGCTTGTAGTTGTAGGTACTCCTTGTTTTTGGTATGGAATTTGCCCTTCATTTTGTTGGTTTTCCAGGGCAAGCCCAAAGAACTGGAGAGGAGAAGTTGGTCATTACTCTGCTGGGATTCAAAGCTCAATTGGCATATGGACAATCCAAAGATTTAAAATTTTGAGAAATATTCTTAACAGGTACATTGAAAATTACAGGTTCAAATAAGAGGAGTAGAAGAATCATGATTAGGGGAATTATAAATGAGAATAATTATGTTATATTGGGGAAATAGATTATCATATATTCTGAAATAGGGACTGCCAAAGTGGTGTTGATTTCATGAGGCTGTGTGCCTTGTCTATGGTGTCTGGAGGTCCTTAGAGACCTTTGGAGCACTTTTGTTTGAGGACTTTGGAGCACTTTTGTTGAGGACTTGTTTATTGTTTTACAATCAACGAAATTATAAATTCTTCACAGATTAAGCACAGATTAAGCAGTGAGTGAAATCTGTCTGAGAACTACACAAGTATAACTTCTGGAATGACCTCCCAACTCACTTTGAAATCACCTAGCCATGAAATCTCTTTTGATTTAATATTTCCCCTTTTTGGTCAAGGTCTTTTTCCAAATGCATCACTGGTTAGTGCTTTTAATAATCCGTCAGTGTCAGGGAGGCTCTTTCCTGGGAGTCATGTCCGACATCAGGGGGAAGCAAGTGTATTTATTTGCTGAGTTTGGCTTAGAAAGAAGCCTCATTTGAGTAATTTGAGTAATTATGAATTAGTTTTAATTACGCTAACTCATTTTTACAGGAAAAATGTTCATACATGCAAGCATTGAGATTGAGGATTTGGCATATGGTCCCATTTTCTTCTCTTAGGCAAGGCTTATATATTCTCAAGATTTCTGCCATTTTATTTCAGAAAGCATCACAGCTTCACAAAATGGAAGTTTAATTTTTTGTTAGCGGCTGTGTGGGCCTCTATCTATTGAGAAAACATAGCTATGGCAACATGAGTACATTCATATCCCATAGAAGTATGTCTTAGCTGCATTTTCCCTCATATATCACCCAAATATTAATACCCTGTACCAGTGGCATATCTTTGTTATACATCATGAAAGGATGTTCTTATATTTGTATTTTTTACTACAATCCTCAGGCACCACAGAATTCACTGAGTTATACAATCACCTGTTTAATCATATAGCTTTCCTTCTAGCCCCATGGATGGTCCAAAATATCCCCTTACAGCTCTTTCAAACTCACAATTCAATGCTGTTAATTACACTCATATCACTGTGCCACCATCACCTCAAGTTGATTTCCAAGCTTTTACAATCAACCAAATTATAAATTCTTCACAGATTAAGCATTAACTCACCTATCTCTACACTCCTCTTTCCTAGTAACCCATTTCCCAGACTTTACCTCCATAAGTCTGCTCACTATGTTTAGTTCATGTCAGTGAGTTATGCAAATATGTCCTTTTTTGTCTGACTTATTTCATTCAACATGATTCTTTGAAGTTGATCCATGGTGTCACCTGTGCCAAAATTTATTCCTTCTTACAGCTGAATAATATTCCATCATATGCATATAGCACATATTTTTTATTCATTTATCTGTTGATGGACACTTGGGTTGCTTCCTTCTTTTGGCAATTATGAATAATTCACTATGAATATTGTTGTGCATGTATCTGTTCATGTTCCTGCTTTCAATTCTTCTGCGTATAGAGCTAGTAGAGGGCTTGCTGGGTCATATGGCAATTTTATACTTTGCTTCCTGAGAAACCACTAAATTGTCCTTCATAGTTGCTGCACCATTCTACATTTCCAACAGCAGTGAATGAGTGCTCTTATTTCTCCACTTCCTCTCCAGCACTTGTTATTTTCTGTTGTTCTTTTAATAGCACTAGTTCAGTACGTGTGAAATGGTATCTCATTTTAGTTTTGATTTGCATTTCCCTAATAGCTAGTGATGTTAAGCATTGTTTTTCAAATGATTTTTAGCAATCAGTATTTCCTCTTTGGGAAAGCGTCTGTTCAAATCTCTTGCCCATTTTGTAAATGATTTGTTTGTCTTTTTATTATGGAGTTATAGGATTTCTTTATATATTTTAGATATTAGACCTTTGTTGGAGATGTGGTTCCCAAATATTTTCTTCCATTGAGTAGTCTGCCTTTTCACTTTCTTGACAATCTCATTGGAAGTAAAAAAAAAAAAAAAGTTTTTAATTTTGAGGAGGTCTCATTTATCTATTTTTTTTCTTTTGTTTCTTGAACTTTAGGTGTAAAGTTCATGAAACCATTGCACACCACAAGGTCATGTAAATGCTTCCCTACATTATCTTCTAAGAGCTATATGATACTGGTTCTAATATTTACATCTCTATCCATCTTGAGTTATTTGTTGTATAGGGCATGACATAGAAGTCCTCTTTCATTCTTTTGGATATGGATGTCCAGTACTCCCAGCACCATTTGTTAAAGGGACTATTCTGTCCCTGTTGAGTGGACTTGGCAGTCTTGTCAAATATCAGTTTGCTATAGACATGAAGGTCTTTTTGTGAACTTTCAACTTGGTTCCTTTTGTCAATATGTTTATCCTTGCATCACTACCATGCAGTTTTGACAGCTGTAGCTTTGTAGTATGCTTTAAAGTAAGATAGTGTGAGTCTTCCAACTTTGTTCTTTTTCAAAATGTTTTTGGCTATGTGGGGCCCCTTATACTATACTTCCCAATAAATTTGATATTTGACTTTTCCATTTCTGGAAAAAAATGCTTTGGAAACTTTATTGGGATTGTATTGAATATGGAAATGAATTTAAGTAGAGTTGACATCTTAACTATATTTAGTCTTCCAATCAATGAACATGGAATATTCTTCCCTTTATTCAGCTCTTCCTTGAATTATTTTAGCAAATTTGTGTAGTTTGCTGCTTATAAGTCCTTTACATCTTTGGTTAAGTTTATTCTTAACTATTTGATTCTTTTAGTTGCTATTTAAATGGGGTTATTTTCCTGATCTCCTCCTCCAATAGCTTATCAGCAGTGTATAGAGACACTACGGGATTTTTGTGTGTTTGTCTTATTTACCACCACTTTACTGAGCTCCTTTATCAAAGTAGCTATCTTAAGCTCTAGTAGCTTTGTTGTAGATTTTTTAGGACTTTCTGTATATAAAATCGTGTCATCTGCAAATAGTGAGAATTTTACATCTTCCTTTCCAATTTGGATGCCTTTTATTCCTCTTTCTTGCCTGAGTGCTCTAACAAGTACTTCTAGTATAGTGTTGGATAACAGTGGTGACAGTGGGCATCCTTGTCTTGTTCCAGATCTTAGAGGGAAAGCCTTTAAACTTTCAGCATTAAGTATGATGTCAACTGTGGGTTTTCCATGTATGCCCTTTATCATTTTGAGAAAGTTTCCTTCTATTCCTATCTTTCACATTGCTTTTATCAAAAAAGTATGGATTTTGTTGAATCCCTTTTCTTTGTCAATAGAAATGATCATGTAATTTTTTTCCTTCAATCTGTTAATGTGGTGTATTAAATTAATTAATTTTCTTATACTGAAACATCCTTACATACATCAGAAAAAATCCACTTGATTATGTTGTGTACTTTGTTTTATGTCTTGTTGGATTTGATTGACAAGTATTTTATTGAGGATTTTTGCATCTGAATTCATTAGAGATATTGGTCTATAATTTTCTTTCCCAGTAGTGTCTTTATTTGGCTTTGGTATTAGGGATTTGTTGGCATTATAAAATGAGTTATAATATTTCCTCCTCTTTGATTTTGTGGAAGAGTTTGAGCAGGATTGGTATTAGTTCTTTTTGAAATAATTGGTAGATTCCTCTGTGAAGCCATCTGATCCTGGTCTTTTCTTAGTTGAGAGGATTTTGATGATTAATTCGAACTCATTACTTGTGAATTGTCTGTTGAGTTCTTCTATTTGTCCTCTGTCTGTTGTTCATGTGTTTCTAGAAATTCATCCATTTCATCTAAGTAGTCCAATTTGTTGGCATATAGTTTTTCATAGTGTCCTCTTATCATATTATATATTTCTGTGGGGTCAGTGGTGATGACCACTCTACCATTTCTGTTTTTACATAATTGCACCTTCTCTATTTTTTCTTTGGTAGACTAGCTAAAGTTTTGTCAATTTTGCTAAATCTACTAAAAACCAGCTTTTGATTTTGTTAATTCTCTCCATTGTTTTTTTGTTTGTTTGTTTGTTTGTTTGTTCTTGTTGTTCTCAATTTCATTTCATTCTGCTCTAGTCTTTGTTATTTCTTTCCTTCTGCTTTCTTTGGATTTAGTTTGCTGTTTTATTTCTAGTTCCTCCAGATGTACAGTTAGGTCTTTGATTTTAGTTCTTACTTCTTCTTTAATACAGACATTTAGGTCTATAACTTTCATTGTCTGCACTCCCTTCACTGCATCCCATAAGTTTTGATATACTTTATTTTCATTTTCACTTGCTTCAAGATATTTACTGATTTTTTTCTTGCAATTTCATCCTCGACCCACTGATTGTTTAAGAGTATGTTCTTTCACTTCCATGTATTTGTGAATTTTTCTATTATCCACCCATTATTCACTTCCAGCTTCATTCTGTTGCATTTGAGATAGTGCTTGTGTAATTTTAATTTTTCTAATTTCATTGAGACTTGTTCTGTGACCTAGTATGTTGTCTATTCTGGAGAATGATCCATGAGTTCCTGAGAAGAATGTATATCTTGATTTTGGGGGGTGTAATGTTTTGTATATGTTTATTAGGTCTAGTTCCTCTAGCTTACTTAAGATCTCTTTTTCTTTACTGAGGCTCTATCAAGATATTCTGCCTATTAGTGATAATGTTATATTGGAAGTCCCCCAATATGATTGTAGAGGCATCTGTTTCTCCCCTTAGTTTTGCCAATATTTACATCAAGTATTTTGAGGCACCCTGGTTACATGCATAAATATTTATGATTGTTCTTTCTTCTTAGTAGATTACCCCTTTTATTAATACATAGTGTTCTTCTTTGTCTCTTACAACAGTTTTGCATTTAAAGTCTATTTTAACTGATAGTAGTATAGCTGCCATGGCGTTTTTTGCTTAATGATTGTTTGGAAATTCATTTACCAACCCTTTATTTGCAACCTATTTGTGCCCTTTTATCTAAGGTGAGTTGCTTGGAAACAGCATATACATGGGTCATTTTTTTTTTAAATTCATTCTGCCAATTTGTCTCTTAAAGCAAGAGTTTAATCTATTAACATTCAATGTTATTACTGTAAAGACAATATTTACTTCAGCCATTTTTTGTTTAGGTTTATATATGTCATATATAGGACATATATATGTCTCTTTTCACCCTTTTAGTAACCCCTACTAATAGACTTCCTTTCTACACTCTCCTCTAAACTTCTCGCTCCTGCCTTGTCCTTTCAATCTGCAGAAATCCCTTTAATGTTTCTTGAAGGCCAGGACTTTTGTTGACAAATTCTCTCATATTCTATTTATATGTTACTATTTTGATTTCTTCTTCATTTTTGAAGGTCAATTTTGCTGGATACAGAATTTTTAGCTGGTAGTTAATTTTTTGTTTTTGTTTTTCTTTCAGCACATTAACTATTTCATACCACTGCCTTCTTGCCTCCATTGTTTCTAATGATAAATCAGCATTTAATCCTTATCAAGCTACTCTTTTCTCTTGTTGCTTTCAGGATTCTCTCTTTATCTTTGGGATTTGACAATCTGATTAGTATGTGTCTTGGAGTAGGTCTGGTAAGATTTATTCTTCCTGGAGTACTCTGTGCTTCCTAGACATGCACATCTGCGTCACTCATAAGATTTGGGGGATTTTCAGCCATGATTTCCTCAAACACTCCTTCTGCCCCCTTTTCCTTCTCTTTGCCATCTGATACACCCATAATGTGTATGCACTTTTGTGCTGTCATTCAATACCTTTGGTCCCTGCTGATTGTTTTACATTTTTTTTTTTTTGCCTATCTTCTGTTCTATTATTTGTGAGTTCAGAAGTCTTATCTTTAACTTAGCTATTTCATTCCTCTGTCTGTTCAACTCTGCAGTTGTGTGATTCTAGTGTATTTTTAATTTTTCCATTGTGTCTTTCATTACCAAAAGATCTGTTATTTTTAAGTATGTTTAGAATTTTTCTGTATATTCTCCCATTGTTTTTTAAATATCCTTTATCTTTTCCATTATCTCATTGAATTGACTAAAGATATTTTTCAATATTTATTGAAAAATATATTTGTTTACACGTCTTTGATTAGTTGTTCCACATTCTGGGTCTCCTCCTGCTTTTTAGTTTGTTCATTTGAGTGTGCCATATTGTCCTGTTTATTAGTATGGCTTGTAATTTTTTTTCTGATGTCTGGGCAGTTATTTAACTTGATAAGTTTCTTTTGTTGGTCAGTTTCTCTCTAAAACTTAGAGTTTTGTTTTTGTTTGGTTATGTGCTAAGGGTCTTCCTTTAGACTTCCTTCCTCTTATTTGAAATCTTTAGAACTGCATGTGTTTAACTGAAAAAATATAAAAGAATGAAAAAAGAAAAAAGAAAGAAAAATAAATATAAAAATAAAAAAGAAATAGAAATAAAAATAAAAAATATGTAGAAACTAAAAATAATAAAAAGGAAAAATAAAGAACAAAAGAAAGATAAGAGAAACAGGAAAAGAAATAAGAAATGAAGAGAAAAGGGGATAAAGAAGAAAAAAGAGAGTAGAAAGAGAAAAAGAATGTAAGGGGCAAAAAGGAGGGCTTCCATGTCAGATCACAGGCTTTCAGCTAAGTTACTCCTCATTGTCCACCTGTGTCTGCCAATGAATCACCCCTTGGCACACCTCACTGCAAGTACCTGGGTAGAAACATAAATAAATTAAATAAATAAATATGTAAACAGGCCTCCCTCTCAAGTCTCTGGTGTCTGGATAGGTCTACTCTCACCAGATCTCCCTCTTGCTGGCCACTCCTACAGTGCCTGCTTGGGCACCCCTACACTCTCATGATTTCCTGCAGCTTCACTCTCTCCCAGTGCCTGGCTGGGCACTCCCATGCCAGCCTGATCACCTTACAGCCCACCTTCCCCCCAGTTCTCAACTGGGGTTCCTCTCGAGCCACCTTCTCCAATTGCCCCCATGCCCCAGTGTCATCTCCTATGCCCCACAAGCCTGCCTGTTTTCCTGCAGCTTCTGAAGGAAAAGTGTAGCCTACCATTCCCTATTCTGCCATCTTTGATCTCCACTTTACACACTTTTTAGAGCAGTTTTGAGTTTACAGAAAACTTGTGCTGAAAATATAGAGAGTTATCAAATATTCCCCACCCCACTCCTGCCACCCAGTTTCCCCTATTATTATATACCACCTTGGTATGGTACATTATTACAATTGATGAACCAATATTGATATTGGTATTATATACCACCTTGGTATGGTACATTATTACAATTGATAAACCATTATGATAAACTTAAGTCTCTATAACCCATTCAAGTTCACTCTTTATTCTTACTAAGGGTTTTAGAAATGTATGATGTGATGTATCCACCACTACAGTATCATACAGAATAGTTTCACTGCCTTAAAAATGCCCACCTATTTAGCCTTTACTCCTTCCCCTGAACTCAGCCACCAGTAGTCTTTCTTCTGTTTCTATAATTTTTCCTTTTCCAGAGAGTCATAGTTAGAATCATGTACTATGTAGCATTTTCTGACTGCCTTCTTTCACTTATCAATATGCAGTTAAGTTTTACCCAAGTCTTTTTGTGGCTTGGTAGTTGGCTTTTATATTTATAATATTCCTTTGTACTGATGTACCACAGTCGTTTACCCATTCACATATTGAGAGTCATTTTGGCTGCTTTAAATCATATAAACTTTATAAAAATTAAAATTAAAATATTGGCATAACATTATCTATATTGATCATATATTACATGAAATGTACTTACACAAGGTTTCCCTTTTATACCACAAAAAATATCAAAAACTATATACGTTTCTATGTCCCAGTCTTTAATCTCAAAGATACCCATTCATCTGAAAACATAATATGAATATAACTCAATGTGGAAAAATCCTCCCTATATATTAGTGTAGATCACAGTATTAGTAGAAAAATCCAGGCAGGAGATAGTATGGTACTGAGTCCAAGTATAAGTAAAATCTCTAAGGTGAAGAGAAGTGAGGAAGGGGTTGTTATGTGGTTAAAATATTAAATATTTTTTTCTATAGTAAATATGGCAAACACAAGCATAAAGGATAGATAGACAAGTTGCATCAAATGAAAAGTGGCAGAGAAAAATTAGCTGGTGGGAGAACAAATTAGGTACCCTTTCTTATTCAATATATTTTAAAGCATGAATTTAGCATATATTTAAAATGTGATGGTAGATATAAACCTCAATCAACACCCTTAATTAGTTTAGCATAGAGTATATAAAAGAAAATAATTGCAAACTAACTAAAGTGAGAAATTGAGTGGTACTAAGTTGAATAAGAAACTGATTTTAGGAGGATGTGAAATGACATACACCTCTAACTTGAGACTGGAAGGATGAACATTATTTAGTGAATTTGATGATTGAGTGATGGAGGAATTTGTGCTCCTGGAACAGTAGACAGTAAATATGAAGTCGCAAAAGCAAGTAAATAAGAACATTACTGGAGAACTGCAAGTATGGCTACAGTAAAAAGTCAAATTAAGATAGAATTTGGAGTTAGAGTCAGCAAGATGTTAAGTCACTGAACATTTTTATAGAAGCCAAAATATTTCAAATTCGTTTTTGTTGGTTTTCTTCCTTCCTTCCTTCCTTCCTTCCTTCCTTCCTTCCTTCCTTCCTTCCTTCCTTCCT
>JAKSZT010038599.1:1776676-1792928 GCA_026826555.1 Tolypeutes matacus
TGCTTGTTTGATTTTATTGCTATACTTTGTTATGTGGTGAAATTTGCATATTGATATAGACTGTGGGTTAGAAAGTGGATGAGGATTTTATCTGAGCTGTATAAATGTGATGCCAATTGCATACAATTATGACAAGAAAGAAAGTAATAGAATCAAGTCATTACGAAGGACTAATCAAGAGAACATATTCACAAAAATGTACCTTCCTATTTATTAAGATTTATTGATCTTTATTACTGATTTGATGCTTGCTTATTTACAATTTCCCTTGATTCAAAGAGTATTTAAAACAAAAAGAATCTAATACTGTTTTAGGTTTGTCAGATATGGAGGAAAAGCAGTGAGAGAGAGGACTAAATTTAAAAAAAAGAGGATTTTGGCTGTAAGTAACTCTTAGTCAGCCAAAGGGGTGCTAATGCAAAGTACCAGAAATCTCTTGGCTTTTATAAAGGGGTGTTTATTTGGGGTAGAAGTTTACAGTTACCAGGCCAAAAAGCATAAGTTACTTCCCTCACCAAAGTCTATTGCCACGTGTTGGAGTGAGATGGCTTCTAACGTCCATTCAGCCTTCCTCTTCCTCTTAAGGCTCTGTAGTCCCAGCTTCTTTCAAAATCAGCTGTAAACTGGGATAAGTCTTGTCTCTCCTGGGGCTCATTTCTCTCCAGGCTCAGGTGGTCTGTTCTCTCCACAAGGTCAGTTGTAGCCTATAGGCTCTCTGTCTTCCTGGGTCCTCTGCCGTGGCTATGGAGCCATCTCTATTTCCCTGTGTTCTTCTCCTGTGTGTTTATTTCCTGGCGTTGCAGCTCTGAACTCCAACTAACTCATCTGCCTTGTCATTACCTCTGTGAGTCCCCACCCACCAAGGTGGTAGGAACTCAATGTCCTACTGACGTGGCCCAATCAAAGCCTTATGAAACCTCTGTATCCAATACAATCTAATGTATCCAGAGGAACAGACCAGTTTACAAACATAATCGAATATCTATTTTTGGAATTCATAAATAATATCAAACTGCTACAATAACTATTCATTTGAACAGGCGAAGAATGTTGGCGAGAAGTTTAGATTGGTGTTTGTCGTTTGGAAGAGCATGGAAAGGCTGAATGGAAAATTCAGGATAAGTAGAAAATGATGATTAAGACATGCTGCATTTGATATGACAGCAAGGACATGTGAGTGAGAATCATCAGAGGGCATTTTGAAACAAAGACCAAAAAATACTTCAGGGCAGAGATATATGTACATATAGATCCAAACTAAAAGCTATAAAAATGGAAAAATTTCTCAAACTATTTACAAAAGGAAAAACTAGCCAAAAGCTAAATCTTGGTGAATTTAAACATTCAAATGTCTAATGTCTTATGTCTTTTGTTTGTTTGAGTCATTCTTTTTTTTTTTTTTTTTCATTTTCTCTCAAAGGTCTGAATTTTTTCAAACATAAGACTTAGAATGCCTTTTTGATCCTCACATTTTATTTTTACCGTCCATTTTATCACTGGAAAGTTAAAATATATTTATGTCTTTCAGTAATCATGCATCTTCTGTAGAAAAGCAACTTTTGTCAAAGCAGCAGGAAATTATTACATTTTAAATAATTATGATACTTTTAAATTCAACAATATTAGAAAAAGACAGCTTAACTATCTTCTATTGTGTATCTCTGTGTGTGCTTGTGTGTGTGTGTCACTTTATAAGCTAATTTCTTCTAGCCACAGATATTTTATTTGATCACTTTTTTCCAGCTTTGTACCCAGGATAATTAGGTGAATATAAGCCTGAATTGTAGATGCTGTAAACAATGCAATTTTATCAGAAAAGAAAGAAAGAAAGAAACACCTCAAATTAAGTATGAGATGTATCTTAGTTTACCAAAGGCTGCCAATGCAAAGTGCCAGAAATGAGTTGGCTTTTATAATAGGAAATTTATTTAGGAGTAAAAGTTTACAATTCCAAGTCTGTGAAAATGTCCAAATCAGAGCACCATCAGAGATGCTTTCTCACCAGCTACTGGTGATCCTGGTGTCCTGCCACATTGTGAGGTAAATTGGCAGGTCTACTGCAATCTCTTTCTTTCTAGAGATCGGTTGTGGAAAATCAGGCACATCATTGTCTCTTTATGGGCAATATTTCAATATTGGTTGCGTTCCTTTCTTTCTAAGCTAAGCTATAAGCATATGGCTCCTCTCTTTAGCCTGGAGCTGGTCATGGGCCCAGCCTCTTGGGGGCTTCATGCCTTAGTTTTGGCTGGTAGCAATCCTTGAGTACTCTCTTGCATATAGCTAGGTCAAAATAGATTTCTCTTTACTGTGGCATCTTTCTTTCTGTGTGTCCATTTATATAAGACCCAACAAAAGAGCAGAGACCCCCACCTGTGTCACACCTCAATGGCATAGTCCAAACAAAAGTCTAAAGTGATCTAATCAAGTGACATACTCAAAGGTCCCTTAACTGAATTTAATGCAATCAAATGTTCTCACACCCACAGGAATGGATTAGTTAAAAAAACATAATCTCTTTTGGGGATTCATCAAATTCAAACAGTCACAAGAAATATTACATACCATAATATCTACTTTAAAGAGTTGATAAGAATAGTTTGAAGAGGAGAGTTGATGTCAGCAAGGTGGAGGAATGAGATGAACCAGGGATCCATCTCCCAACAGAATTTTTGAACAAGTACAAATTGGCAGAACCATCTCTTTTAGAACTCTAGAAAATAGTTGAAGAGTTACAGCAATTGTGTGGTTGGTGAACAAGTAAATAGTCATATTAAAATTGGTAGGAAAACCTCATGGTGTCTTGGTGGGCCTTTCTCTGATCCCTTGTCTGGCTCAGTGAAGAGTTAATCCATGTACCCAGTGTGGGCCCCTCGTCCTGGTTCCAGTGGGAGCAGAAAAACCTTTAAGCATGTAAAGGTGTGCATGCAAATCTGTTTCAATCTAGCCAGTGACAGCCTGAAGTACTGATCCAGGATACATGTCTCTGTCTCACCAGTCCATAAACTTCTTAAGGATGTTGAATGATCTCACAGGGGAGATAAAATGCTGTAAGGAAAAAAAAATCAAATAATAGTTGTCTGGGTCAAAGGATCTTTGGCTTTAATACATGCAATATAGCACCCAATATCAGGAGGAAAGACTATGAATTTCCTGGGGAAAAAGGAGCATTTGGAGTATATATGTAAATGGGAGAATTTATCAGGCCATCCAAACATATGCAGGACAAAATGCAAAATGTGTGCACAGAAAAGACTGCAGAGGACCTTATACATTTTCCCTGGCTTTTCATTACGACCACTGTAAAGCTGGCTGAATTCAAAGGGAGAGTCCTTGCAAAGAGCAAATCTTCAAAGATGGGGAAAGGCATTCTCTTTCATTTTTTAATTGTTATTATTAGTTTCTTGTATTCAAGTAAATTTCTGTCATAACACCAGCTGGGGCAAGCTTAAGTAACAGACACTTCAGTGACTAAATTCCAGAGTTAATATATCAAAATATTCAAGTGTTCAGTTTTCAGCAAAAAATCACAAGGCATATAAAGAAACAGGGAATGATGGCCCATTCAAAGGAAGAAAATAGAGCTGCAGAAACCATCAATGTGTAAGTAAAGAATTTGTACATACAAAGATTTAAAAATTTTGTCCTAAATATGCTCAAAGAGCTAAAGGAACACTAATAATTAAAGCAAGTCAGGAAGCAGGTATATGAGCAAAATATGAATTTCAATACTTAGAGAAAAATCATAAAAATGAACCAAATAAAAATACTCTGGCTGAATATCACAATAACTGAAATAAAAATTTTCCTAAATGGCATCAACAGCAGATTTGAACTAGCCGAAGAAATGATCAGCCAACATGAAGATATGACAATTTAAAATATCCAGTCTGAGCTTCAGAAACTAAAGAGAATGAAAAAAGTCATCAGAGGTTGAAATGAACATACAAATATACATATCATGGGAGTAACTGAAGGAGAAAAAGATAGAAAGGGGGAAAAAGTATTTGAGGAAATAAGGTCTAAAAAAATTTGAGAATTTTTTTTAGACCTAAATATGTACATTCTAAATACAAAAACTCCAGATAGTATAAACTCAGAGACCTTTGCTGAGATACATTAGAAAAGACAAAGAGTGAAAACTAAATGTGGTAAGAGAGAAGCAACTTATATCATACTGTACAACAGAGCTTCAATCAGAAAAGGTACCTATTTCTCAACAGAATCCATGGAATAGAGAAAACAGTTGTATGACATATTTAAAGTGTTGAAAGCAAATTATTGCCAAATAAGAGTTCTGTATCTGGCAAAACTATTCTTCAAAAATAAGGGACAGATGGAGACATTCCCAGATAAACAAAATCTGAGGGAGTTAATATCCACTAGACTTATCAGTCAAGAAATGCTAAAGGGAATTATTCAGGTAGGAAAAGAATAGAATGAAGTCACATGAAGAAATAAAGATTTCCACTAAAGGTAGTGATATTGGTAAAAATAAATACCAATTTGTTGTATTTTTGGTTTGTAATGCCACTTTTTACAGGATCCAAAATGCATAAAATTAATAACATGCTGCTTAAAAGAGACCATCTTAAATTAAAAGACACAAATAGGATTAAAGTAAAAGGCCAGAGAAAAATTCCCTGCCAATAATAATCAAAAGAAAGCTGAGGTAGCTTTATTAAGATCGTACAAACACATTCCTTAGGTCAAAATTGTTACAGGGGAGAAAGAAAGACACTGTATATTGATAAAAGGGTCAATTCATTCAGAAGATGTAACAGTGATAAACATATATACACCATGATGTTTAGGTTCATGTGTTAACTAGTCGAGGTAATGGTGCTTGATTGTTTGGTCAAGGAACCACTGGCCTAATTGTTATTGTGTGGACATTTCATGGACTTAAATCATCAGTGAGTTGCTTACCTCTGCAATCAACTAAGGAGATTGCCTTCAGCAATAAGAGTATCTCTTCTAATTAGTTGAAGGCTTTAAAAAGGAAAGTGATGATTTTAGCAGTCAGAAGAGAGAATTTCCATCTCTACCTCAGCCATGATTCTCCTGGAGAATTCATTGAAAACCGTTGAAGTTCCCAGCTTACAGCCTGCCCTATGGAATTTGGACTTATTTGAACTCATGTACCCCCACAGTCAAGTGAAACAATTTCATAAAAACTCATAATACCTACAGATATCTCCTGTCAGTTCTCTTTGCCTAGAGAACTCTGACTAATGCATGCACTAACAACAAAGACCTGAAATATACAACGTAAACATTGATAGACTGGAGAAAGAAATAGATGGTTCTACATTAATATTAGGAAACGTCAATGCACCACTTTAATTTTATTTTTATTTTGTATTTTTGAAGAAACTTCAGATTACATAATGTTACATAAAAAATAAAGGGGACCCCTATATTCCCCACTCTCTCCCCCTACCACACTTTCCCATACTAACAACATCCTTCACCAGTGTGGTACATTTGTTAAAACTGATGAACACATATTGAAGCATTATTACTAACCATGGACTATAGTTTACATTATAGTTTACACTCTATCCCACACAATTTTGTAGGTTATGGCAAAATATATAATGGCCTGTATCCACCATTGCAACATCATGCAAAACAATGATAATGTCCCAAAAATGTCCTCGTATTGCACCTATTCTTTCCTCTCCCTTCCCTCAGAACCTCTGTTGGCCACTGCCTTTATATCAATGATAAAAGTTCTTCCATTGGTAGAATAATAGTAAGTCTGTAATAGAATAATATTAAGTCTAATTTAGTCCTTTCTTCATTCCCCAATCTTGAGGATTTTCGGACAGAATGCACCACTTTTAATAGTGGAGTGAGTTGACACACAGTGTGTAATGGGAACAAAGGCTCAGGCACACCAAAGAATTTCAACAATTGACTACTTTGTTACTTACACAACACAAAGGGTCCAAAAGAGCAGGGGAAGAGATCCCATCATGCTCAGTTCCCTGGAGAGCCAAACTGATCAAGTCATGCTCAGTGGATGGTGCCTCTGTATGCTTCCTTTTGTGCTGGAGATGAGAGATGCCTATACTACCTGAGAGTGAATATTTTTACTCCCCAGCTGCAGGGGACTTGCCACTGAGAGTTCCTGCCTTGGTGAGAAGCTGGAACTGCTTGTTCTTGGTTATGGATTTAAGTTCTGTTTAGGCCTAAGTTATAGTCAGGCCTTTCCATTATACCAAACACTCCTCCAGGCTATGGGATAGAAACATATTGAAACATGCACACAATAGAAAAGTAGAAGTGGAGGTAGCTGAGGGCTGAGAGATGGCCATTAGGCATGTCTTGACATCCCCAGCAAGCATCTAGTAGACAGAAGACTGGTAAGGAAATGGAGCACTTGAACTATACTTTATGCCAACTGGACCTAAAAGATTCATATAGAGCACTTTAATAACAATTGCAAAATACAAATTCTTCTCAAGAGCACATGGAACATTCTCCAGGATAGACTATATTGTAGGTCACAAAACAAGTCTCAATCAACTTTAAAAATATTGAAAGGATAACAAGTAACCTATCTTGAGAAATTAATAACAAAAGGAGAAGTGGAAAATTAAAAAATATGTGGAAATTGTACAATATGCTCTTGAAAAACAAATGGATCAAAGAAGAAATCAAAGGAAAGTTAGGAAAGGTACTGTGAGGCAAATGAAAATGAAAACACAATGTACCAAAATTTATGTGATGCAGCAAAGGCAGAGTTCAGTGTGAAATTTACAGCAGTAAATGCTTACATAAAAAGAGAAGAAAGATTTCAAATCAGTAACCCAACCTCACACCTGAAAGAACTAGATAAATAAGAGCAAATTAAACTCAAAACTAGCAGAAGGGTGGAAATAATAAAGATTAGAACAGAGATAAAAGAAAAAGAGAATTGAAAAATACAGAGATAATCAACAAAAGTAAAATCTGGTTCCTAGAAAGGATCAAGAATATTGGCTAATCTTTAGCTAGACTGACAAAGAAAAAAGAGAGGCTGTACATAACTAAAACCAGAAATGAAAGCAGAGGTTACTACTAACTTTACAGAAGTAAAAAAGATCATAAGAAGATACTATGAACAATGTACACCACCAAAATATATAACCTAGATGAAAAGAAAAATGCCTAGAACCCCCAAATTACCTAAACTGACTTAATAAGAAATAAAAGATCTCAACAGAATAATAACAAGTAAATATACTGAATCAGTAAACAAAAGCTACCAACAAAAAAGTCTGAAACCAGAGTGTCTCTTTGGTGAATTTTACAAAACATTCCAAGAAAAATTAACAACAATCCTGCACAAGCACTTCCAAAAAATTGAAGAGCAATGTTTTAGTTTCCTAGGCTGTTTAATAAAATAGCGTGCAATGGTTTAGTTTAAACAATGGGAATTTATCTGCTCATGATTTTGAGGCTAGGAGAAAGTACAAATCAAGGCATCATCAAGGTGATGCTTTTTTCCCAAAGATGGTGGTATTCTGGGACTGTTTGCTGGTGATCCTTGGTCCTTAGCTTGTCACACAGCAAGGCACATGGTGGCATCTACTTGTTTCTCTCTTCTTTTCTGAGTTCTGTTGATGTTCAGTTTCTGGTTGCTCTCTCTGTGACTTTCTTTTTCTCCCTCTGAATATCATTCTCTTTCTAAAGGCCTCCAATAATAGGACTAAGACCCATCCTGATTGAGGTGGGCCATACCTTAACTGAATTAACTTCATCAAAAGTTTCTACTTACAATGGGTTCACACACACAGGAATGGATTAAGCTTAAGAACATGTGTTTCTGGGGTACATAAAACTCCAAACCATCACACTCCACCCTCTGGATCCCAGGTAGACATGTTATTTCTATATGGAAAATACATACATTCCATCAGAGCATTCCAAATGCCTTAAGTAATTTCAATAGCAATGCTATGTTCAAAGTCTCATAAAAATCAGTTATGGGTGTGGTCTGTCCTGGAGAACAATTCCCCTCTGTCTGTGGACCTGAGAAATCTAGAAAATAAATGATCTGCCTACAATAAACAATGGAGAAGCAGACATAGGATAAATATTTCCATTTCAGAAGGGAGTAATTGGAAAGGAAACAGGGGGCATAGGTCCCAAACAATTTTGAAACCCAGCAGGTCAAACTTCATTGGATTTCAAGGTCTCAGAGTTATCTATAGATTGATGTCTTATTCTTTGGTCATGATGGAGTGGTAGCTCCACCCTTCCAAGCACTTACACAGCAACCATGCTCTCCTCCAAACACTGGGAAGAATCCTCCACCCTCTCCAAGCATGAGAATTGGTAGTCAGTCTCTCCACAAATCCCTGGGCGCAGGCCACACTATCTCCAAACACTGAGGTGCTGGCCAGGCTCTCTGTAAATCCTGGGGCACAGTCTCCACTCTCCCCAAGTACTGGAATACAAGCCAGGCTTCTCATGAATGCTGGGTCACAGACCACACCATCTCCGAGCTTTGGGGTCACAGCACTCTCCTTGAACAATGGGGTGGTAGGCCACTCTCTCCAAGTGCTGGGGCAGAATTGATCTTTCCACACACATTGGTGGATGCACTCTCTTGGCCTGTGGAGATGTCTTCAATACAGACATCAGCTTCCACATCAAAGCTAGATATAGATTCCATGAGAAAAGAAATATAGAGACCAGTATTTCTAGTGAATATAGATACAAGAATTCTCAACAAATAAGAATCAAACATAACTCAAAAGCATATTAAAAGAATTATACACCATAACCAATTTGGATTTTTCAAGTAATGCAAGGGTAGCTCATATAAAAAAAAAAAAAAATCAATGTAACACACTGCATAAATATAATGAAGGAAAAAAACAGATGATCATCTCAATTGATGCACAAATGGCATTTGATAAAATCAAGCACCTTTTCTTGACAAAAACATTAAAAACATGGAATAAAAATGAACTTCTTCAACATAATAAAGGGCATGTAAGAAAAATCCACAACTAACATCATACTCTGTGAAGAAATAATGAAACTTTTCCACTAAGTTCAGATAAAAGGGCTGCCTGTTTCACCACTTCTGTTCAACATGGTGCTGGAAATGCTAGCCAGAGCAAATAGGCAATAGAAAAATATAAAACATATCCAAATTGTAGGGAAGAATTAAATTTACCTCTATTCATAGATGAGATGTTCTTATATGTGGAAAATCTCAAAGATTCTATAAGATAGCTATTACAGCTAGTAAATAAATTCAACAGTGGTGAGGTACAAGATCAACACTCAAAAATCATTTCTGTTTCTATACACAGCAATGAAAAATTTGAAAAAGAAATCAAGAAAACAATTCCATTCACAATAGCAACTAACAGAATAAAATATTAAGGAATAATTTTAACCAAGAAATGAAAGACTTATACACTGAAACATACAAAATATTGCTGAAAGTAATTAAAGAAGACCTCAATAATAAAAAGAATTTCCATGTTAATGTATTGGAAAAGTAAATATTGATAAGATGACAATACTACTCAAAGCAATTTATAGATTCAATGCAATTCTATTTAACATTCCACAGCCTTCTTTGCAGAAATGGAAAAGCTAATCATCAGATTCATAAGGAAGGACAATATGTCCCCAAAAACCATATCCATCTTGAAAAAAGAAGAACAAAGTTGGAGGACTCACACTTCCTGATTTCAAAACTTATTAACAAATTACAGTAATCATAACAGTGGGATACTCACATAAAGACATATAAACCAATGGAATAGAATTGAGAGTTTAGAAATAAAGTTACATTTTTATCAACTGATTTTTTGACAAGTATGCTGACACTACTCAATGGGGGAAAATGTCTTTTCAACATATGATGTCGTGAAAACTAGATACCTACATACAAAAGGTTGAAAGTGGCTTCCTACTTCAACCCCTGTACAAAAATTAAACCAAAATAGATCAATATGTTAATATAAGGTCTAAAACTGTAAAACCCTTCAAGGAGAACATGGGGGAATATCTTCAGGGCTTTGAATTAGGCAATGGATTCTTAGATTTCCATCGAAAAAAGAAAAAAGATAAATTGGACTTCATTAAAGTTAAAACTTTTCTGCATCAAAAGACATTATCAATAAGTGAAACAACAATGTACAGAATGGGAAAAACTATTCAGAAGCCATATCCTGATAAAGATTTAATATCCAGAATATGTAATTCAACAAATGAAAGACAAACAACCCAATTAATAAATGGGCAAAGAACTTAAATATCCTTCCTCCAAAGATGATTTACAAATGCCCAATAAACACATTGAAAAAGACTCATTATCATTAGCCATCAGGGAAATAAAAGTCAAAACTGCAATGAGATGTGACTTCACCTCCAATAGGATGGTTACTACTATTGCTAGTAATAATAACAAGTGTTTGTGACGATGTGAAAATAGCAAACATATATTGTCGGTGAAAACATAAAGAGACACAGTTGCTGTGAAAAGTTTTCTGGTTTCTCAGAATATTAAATACAAGATTATCACATGACCTGGCAATTCCACTTCTAGGTGTATACACAAAATTATCAAAAACATGTTCTTGAACAGATATTTGTATACAAAAGTTCATAGCAAGATTATTCACAATATCCAAAAGGTGGAAGCAACCAAAATGGCCATTAACAGATTGAATGGATAAATAAAATATTTTGCACACATACAATATATATGTACAGTATAATGTTTTTCAGTCAAAATGAATGAATTTCTGATACATGCTGCAACATGGATGAACCTTGATGGCATCATATTGAGTGAAATAAGCCAGACATAAATGATCAAACATTTTATTATTCTAAATATAAGAAAAAACTAGAATATGCAAATTCATAGAGACAGAAATTAGATTACAGGTTACTAGGGATTTGGGGACTGGGTCCATGAGGCTTTATTTTTTAGTAGATATATAGAGTTTCTGTTTGGGGTGTTAAAAAGTTTTGTTAAAATGTTTTGTTCAGGGAAACGGCTGTGGCTCAATCAGTAGGGCTCCCGTTTACCATATGGGAGGCTCCGGGTTCGGTTCCCGGGGCCTCCTGGTGAGGGCAAGTCCGCCCGCACGGCGTGGTTGGCTGACCCGGCGAGCACGGGCAGCAAGGGGGGGATAAATGAATAAATAAATAAAATCTTTAAAAAAAAAAAAAAGTTTTGCTCATGATTGGTGGTAATGGTAGCACAATATTGTGAATGCAATTAATACCGCTGCATTGTGTATTGAAAGTGGTTAAAATGGAAAATTCCATGCTGTACATATGTTACCACAATACAATTGATAGAAAAAGAATGGTTGGTTATATATAGTTAAAACTGTTTCGTAATTAGGTTTTTTCTTTCCTAAATGTAAACTTTTTAGCATTTGAAAACAAGTCCTCTTAAGTATTATGCCCTTTTCCATAGGCTTCCGTGCTTCTTCTCCAAGTACATAAATTACTTGGTTGAAAATTTCTTTGCAGAACCAAAAAAATACTTATAAGCTGAAATAAAATAATTGATCAAATTATGCCAACTTAAATGTATTAAATCTCAACTTAATTAAGAGTGAGGAAAAGGTGTAGTTGTATAAATATTTGAGCAGTAATATGACTTTCCTAGATTTTGATTAATCTCTTCTGTACTTCAATGAAGAAGGACCATCCAAATTTCTTTTATACAATAGTGCCTATTCATAGTATTTGTTTCCCTCATCTAGTTATTTCATTTTCAAGTGCTGTATAAATAATTACACAGTACCACAAGCAAAACTGTCCTGAGAAGGATTTGGGTCATTATCTTAAGAGCAATGGGGAATCCTGAAGGATTTTCTTTAATGGAGAGATTGTGTTTTCAAAGGATAAGAGCGGTGCGAGAGAATTATTTGATAAGGGCATGAATGGATGAGGGATCTGGCTAGAAAACAATTTCATTGCATCCTGGAAAAAAGATGATGGTGCCTTGTCTTAGAATGCTATCAGAAAAATAAAAAGGATTGTTAAATAGTATATTTAAAGGCTCAAAATTTCTGATTTACTCCTCAAAGATCTGGAAAAAATCATCGTCATATTTCCACGCTTGGGAGGCACATTTATTAAATGACTCTGGGGATCAGCTCATTCTGTACAAATGTATAATGAGACCTGATTACTTTAATCATAGTCTTTTAACTTCTTATGGCACAAAATCCAGAGGAAGGTAAATATGGCAAGATAGTTAAATCTAGAATCACCATTCCTAGATTCTAAATGTGGCTTTGTAAATTTTCTTAGTCTTATTTCTTTTCTGTATAAAAGACACATATAACAAATAGTTCATGAGGATTATATGTAAATAATTTTGAATAGTGCTATAAGGTATTAGTCTATTAATATTATACATATACCTAGGTCTTCTTTTTTCTTCTTTCAGTCTTTTCTCTATTTCTTGCCACAGCCAAAAACCCTGATACTATCCCATTCAAGCATCTCTAATATCACTAATATATAACCATTTTCACAAACTAAAAATATAGAAATGATGTTCCATTTGTATCTACTTTCTTACCAAATTCTTTACATTTTATATTCCAAGTAATTTTCAGACTATACAGTTTTCTAGATCTCACTTGCCCACATGCTAGTACCTTTCCACAAATTATATATCTATATGTTTATATACTACAGCAATAATCTCCAAACACTCTTTTCCACAAAAGTAATTCCATTATTCCTGTGGCCAGAGTGATATTTTTGAAAAAAAAACAGTAATGATTGAGTCAAGTCCCATCTCTAGTACCTCCTGTTCTACACTCATCTATATGTACAAAACTGTGTCTTTTATTGCTTTTAGCACAAAGAGGAAAATCTTAACACTGCTCCAAAGTTACTCACAGCTGTGGCTCTTATCTATCTCTCAATCCTCATCTTGTGCCCTACTTCCACTCTGCATTTGTTCACAATCAATCTTCCACTTTCTGGAATGAGCTTTGTTCTCACTTGCTAAACGCTGTTTTCTCTACTTTCTCTTTGATATAGTAAGAGAAATGGCCACATAGGTCACTTGATTCTCCTTGTAATAAACAAACAATTCTAAAGAAAGAAAGAAAGAAAATAGGACAGTGTGTGCTGGGCATGAGATGAACAGCTTTTTGACCCTCCCTCTGTCAGTCGAGGAGTGACATGAAACTGAATCAACTGCTGAAATGGGAGATGATGCAAAATATAATTTGAAACAGAAGGAATCTTTTTTTCTGAGGGTGAACAAGTCATCATGAAGGAGAACAAAAATGAAAATAATTTCTTTTAGGAGACACTAAAACCCACCTTAACAGTCTATCTCTTAGTTTGTAGCTACTGCTTTTATTTTTGTGAGATGACCGTTTGGTTGCCTTTTCTTTATTTCTGACAGAGAACAATGAAGTTTGGTTCCAAAGTCAGCATAATATCATAGTGCTCAGCTGATGGGAATCTGCTGGATCACTCACATGGTTCAAAGTTATATACCGGGTCTAATTAAAGTTCTAGTTGAGAGAACCCAAGGAAATAGAGATTCTAATGTGAATTTATTGGGGGGAATTAAATAAATATATACAGAATGAATGACTTAAATATTCAATTTCAAATGTATTCTTAAATTATTGAATGACCTTGGCAAAATCTGCCTTACTCTTTTCCAAGGATTCGAAGTAAAGAGGATCTAGTGATTTTGCATCTCGAGGTTTATCATGGCTGTGAGAATCACTGAACAGATGTACTGAAAAGAGGAAGAATTATATGAGCTTTTATATTAAAGCTGATTATTATAATAAGATACATCCCAGTTTCAGCATAGATATTCATTTCTGATTATTTTCCTGCAGACTTTGCTGTACTGTTCAAAATATGAAATAGACAGTGCCCAGTGGCATAATTTTAAAAAACTGATCTGCAGCGAACTCAGTGGTGAATGATGTACTGTGGTTTATAGTACAAATAGAACATTCTCTCATGAACTATAACAAATATACAATATTAATACATGCTGTTAATTATAGGATGTTTTGTGGGAAAAATATGTCAATTATAAGCTATGGACTATAGATAGCAGTAGTATTATGATGATGTTCTCTCATAATTTGTAACAAATGTGACACCACAATGTAAGGCATTGGTGGTGGGGTGATGTATGGGAATTCTGTGTGATATGAATGATCATTTTATGAATTCACAACTTCTCAAATAAAAAAAAAAATCTGATTTGCTAACTGAAGCAAATGAGAATTCATTTTTATGCTTATACAAAGTATAAACTTACTGATGATCTTTTTTTGTCAATGTTTACCTTGTTTTACTCTCTGTCTTGAGCTGTTGACTAGGCTATGCAGGACCCAGACTTCTTCATTTTGAATTTCTAAATATTTCTCTAACGTCCTTAAAAATTCAGTCACTAAAATAATGCATAGGTTTCAAATATGCACTGATGCCACTTTTGGGTGGAGGATTGGAGATAAGTGAAGTGTATTAGAAATATAATTCATTTAACACAATTTGATCTATTTTATATGCTTTGTTATATGAGGCTTCACAGGAGATATTTCCTCTTTGTACTTCATATAATTTTTAAGATTTGACACATACAGACATATAAATAAATATATATAAATATTTTTAACTGACTATTTTGTTCATTAATATGAAATGCATGGTTCCTGGTACTTACATTCGGATGCTCATGGAAGATATCAGTGCTCTGCTGATGTTTCCCCTCTGCTTTGTTCATGGATTCCCTCAGAGTTTTCCACATGTATTCTAGTATATAACTGAGGTCCAATATGTCACAAAGTCTACCAATACCTTTGTATCCTGTTTTGTCTCCCTTATTTGGTATTACTTGAGAATCTTTATTGAAGGTACCTAATTTCTGCTTCTACTTTACAACTATAACTTCTACTGTACAAATATAGTGGAGTAACATGGTCTCACATTGGTAACTAAATGTCTAATTTATTTAATCAATGTTGTGTTCTCAATGGAAGGAGAGAAAACGTCTCTTTGTAAGATAGCTCCTAACCTTGCCAAACATATGTGGCAATTACTGATTCCTGATGTGGACCAAGTGTAGGTAAAATTTGAACTCTCTCTATCTCAGTGAATATTAGTATTGGGGAGAGCAATACGACTGAGGCTGTCTGGACCTCTGATTATATTTTCAAATTTTGTGCATGTGAATTCTGTCCAAAGTTGTTGTCATGTTTTCCTGCAGTACACATCTCTTTAAAATCCAGTTTCTCTCTACTTCTTTTGGCTTTTTTCCCCTGAAAACCGAATGCTACAAACACGTTTTGTCCTCCTTTTCCATTATCCTCCAATCAAGAAATAGGCTCACAACTCTGTGAAACTTATGGAAGCAACACAGCTTACTTTAATGCTAATTTTATTTCTCCAATTTAGATCCTAAGCTACTTGTAATTCTGTGAGTTACCAAGAGCTGATCAAGTTGAAAAGCTGTAAAGGGCTATGTCTTTCCATAAACACATTATTTATGTGTACTGATTGACTTTCTATTATGTTCAGGTTGCTCTTATAAGCAGTCTAAGCGATAAAAAGATGACTCAGATATGAATGATAAATGTAAGTAATGAATAGATTCTCAGAGTCTAAGACAAGTCATGAGCATATAGTGCAGAGGTCTGCAAACTATACCTCAAAGGTCAAATCCGTTCTGGCCACTTTTTTTGGAAATAAAGTTGTTTTGGAATACAGCCCACCAATTTGCGTACTCAGAGAAGAGACTACGTGAGGCTGGTGAGGAGCAGAGGACACAAAATTTAAGGGGCACTCAATTTCAGAATCCTCCATTTGAATGACCCTGACAGTAAATGCCTCCTTAAATTTTGGGCCCTAGATATCTCATTTGCCACACCCTAGCCCAGGCCTTACTTTTTCATAATGGTTCTGGCTGGCTTTTTGTTACAACTGCAAGTTTGAGCAGTTGCAACAAAGTCTGTAAAGTTCACAAATCCTAAAATATTTATTATATAAACTTTTACAGAAAAAAAAATGTCCCACCCCTCGATTTAGAGGGATTATATTTGCTTCTATAAATCATGTATTTTGGAAGTCTGGACAAAGGATGAACTAACATTACTGATGTCCCTATTCAGGGTTTTGAGGAGTACTTAGGATCACATTCAGTAAGAATAGGATCACATTCAATGGGAGTGAAACTACCTCATTGGGAATGTCCTTTTGGCAGTATGGCAGGGGAGGGTTA
>JAKSZT010038599.1:1792938-1870633 GCA_026826555.1 Tolypeutes matacus
GAATAGAATAGAATAGAATAGAATAGAATAGAATAGAATAGAATAGAATAGAATAGAATAGAATAGAATAGAATAGAATAGAATAGAATAGAATAGATGGAACATGAGGCATTTTGGGAGTAATGGGAGTATTCTACATGATCTTGCATGCTAAGTTTCATCAAAATTTATAGAAGTATATGGTCCAAAATGTAAATCAATGACAATGGTTACAATATTTGTAAATCAATTGTAACAAATGTACCATCCACATATAAAATATTATTAATAGGGGAAGAGGAAAAAGGGAGAGGATTTGGGGTATATGGGAATCCCCTATATTCTGTACATGACTTTTCTGTAACCTAAAACTTCTTTGAAGACAAAATGAAAAAAGTAAGACATTGGGAGAATAAATGGAAGAAAATGTCACTGTACGTACAAGACAATAGCTCTTACAGTGATGAAAGATTATAATGCCAAAATTTTTTTTTAATATTTTTTCATTATTTTTTATTATTCCAAGTTTTTTTTACTTTTATATATTTTTTAATTTTTGTATTTTATTTTTTATTTTTAAAACTATTGTTATTTCATTTTTGTATTAATTATATTTAGTTATTTTGTTGGCTTCATTTTTGAAGAAGTTTTGGATCGTAGAAGCGTTACAACAATGACAGGGGAGGATCAGTGGTGTGGGGTCTTAGTGATGGGGAATGCATGGGAGGAAGTTCACCTGGGGCATACATAAAAGGCATAAAAATGTGTCAAGTGTTCATAAAGCATTGTCACAGTGGGTGGAGTTTTACACAATAACCAAAAGAATATAGAATTCCCGTCCTGGGGAGCTATGCCACATTCTATAATGGAACAGCAAGAATCCCGAGTACAGGGGTAATGACTAGTGGAAGAGGATGGCCCATTGATGGACCCTTGATATTGATGATTGTACTTATGTACCTTTACTTTTGAAATTGAAACTATTATAAGGTGCCTAAGAGTTACCTTCCTTGTTGCTCAAATGTGACTTCTCTCTAAGCCAAACTCAGGATATAAATAAATTACCTTCTCCACAAGCATGTTACATGATTCCCAGGGATGAGCCTCCCTGGCACTGAGGGATTACTTCCAAGCATCAACAAGCAATGCAACTGGAGAAAGACCTTGCCTAAAAGGGAAAAATGTAACGACAAATGAGTTATATGGCTAAGAGACTTCAAAGTGAGTCGGGAGGTCATTCCAGAGGTTATGCTTATGCATGTCTCAGCAGGATCTCGTTGGCTGCCAAAGTAAATACTACCTCAAATAGCAGGGCTCCTGAGGGCTCTGGAGACATCCAGACACAATAGTCAGGACAGATAGCTCAGGGGTTTTGTGCCTTGCCAGTGGGTCCTACTTTGGAGTTTTTGCTCCAACAGTGTGACAGAGTTGAACTCAGTTGTGGTTTCCCTACACATGGTTCTTCTGACCCTTCTATTTGAACCTATAATTAGTACTAGAGTTGATAGATCTACATCCAAGAGACTTAAATCTTTGGGCTGTCCATGTACCAGCTGGGTCCTGAATCTCAACAGAGTTGCAACACCTACTCTCCAGTTCATTGGACTCACCCAGGACAAGTAACAAAGAGATGATGATGGACAACGACCATCCCAAGCAACCGAGAGAGTATACAGCTTCAAGCAAGAGAATCCCATCCATCTGCCTATGTGATCGAAGCCCTTTCTCAATTAAAGGTGGAGTGGGTATCACCATCCCAGAGTCATCAGGATTGGGAATGAACTATGGACCGAAGTAGACTTACTGGTATTATAGTATAGACTTATTTTGATTCTAGCAATGTAAGAACTTACGTCATTGATGTGGAGGTAGTGGCCACTGGAGTTCCTGAGGGCGGGGAGAGGGAAATACAGGTGTAATATGGGGGCATTTTCAGGACCTGGGAATTATCCTGAGTGACATTGCAATAACAGACACAGATTATATATATTGCCATAACCTACCAAATTGTGCAGGAGAGAGGGTAAACTAAAATGTAAATGATAATCCATGCTTAGTGGCAATGCTCTCAAATGTGTTCATCAATTTTAACGAATGTACTACGCTAATGAAGGATGTTTAATGTGGGAAAATGTGGGAAGTGTAGGGAGCAAGACATATGGGAATCCCCTTTGTTTTTTATGTAACATTTATGTAATCTTAGTATCTTAAAAAAATAAAAATAAATATATAAAAAAAATGCGAAATTCAAGTGGGGCCATTACTCTTGACTATAGAGAAATAGACTGGTTTGCAAGAGGATACTACGAACAACTGTAATTGAACAAGTTAACTTAGATGGGATAAATTCCTAGAATTGTACACATTACAAAAACTGACTCTGAATAAACAGAATATTGTAAAAGAACTATAACAGGCAAAGAATTTGAATCAAATAAAAAACCTTGCAATAAAGAAAAGATCAGGAAAAAAAAAAAAAAAACTATAGAAAAACTTGGGAATGAGGTTGGACCCAGTAGTATAAGCTTAGTCCTTAGAGAGAAAAATGATGCTGAGTAGAGTGTAGTGGCTGATATTCTAAACTGCCTCTAATTCTCACTCTTTCTTCCTACAAGGAGTAAAGATTGCAAGCTCAAGAGTCAGGCAACCTGAGTTCAAATTCTAGCACTGACACTTAAAAAGTTACAGCATGAAGTAAGCTGCTTCACATTTCTGAGGTTCAGTCTTCCATTTTTAAAAGGAGGTGCAGAATGAAAATAATAGTACCAGTATAATTTTTGGATTAGGATTATACAAAATAATCCATGGAAAGAATTTATAAAGTGTTTAACACATGGTAATAGAGTAAATTCTCAATAAATATTAGAAATTAGTAGTATTATCTGACACCATGAGAGTGAGGTAGCTAGAAATAAAAACTGAAGCAACAATTTCAGGTAAATCTAGTAATATATGACTATATTATGACTGCCTTTCCTACAAATTGTGATAAAAAAGAGTGTCATAGACAATTGTGCCTCTTTGGCACCATAAAGATTTAGAACTAAGTATAAAAGCACTTTGAGATTTTCTGGGAAAGAGTTGAGGCCCTGCAGGCTTCAGGATGGGGTAACAAGTCAATTAATTCTGAATTAATTTTACCATGCCTATTTCCTAACTAAGGCTATGGGAACTGGCAGTATTTTGATTATAGAAATTTTTGCATGAAGCTCTAGGGCCTGATACCAAAAAAGCTTAAGGCATGCATGGTTATAATGCTACAAGACTTTAGGTAAGGGGAACACTACTTCTTTCTGGGTATTAGGACATCAAGAAATACAAAATGTAAATAATGTACAACTTCATTTCCTTAAACCACATGATGAAACAAATGACTCCATAAGTTATGTCCTGGCTGTTTCTGTTTCCCTTGATTGACATTAAAATAACATCATCAGCTCAACGCATTCTGGTTTTATCCTCACTACTTTATACTACCCTGTTAATCTCTTAAAACTATTTCATTATTCATATCACTAAAGAGTCAAACATATGTGCTACTTTTAGAGTCTGTTTATACTTTAATACCTTTCCTGGGGTTTTACTATTCTCCATTGACACAGTTTACTGGTGTGTGTTTGAGGCAAACTTTAAAAAGTTGTTTCTAATTGAGAAGGGGAGTACAGTTCATAAAGTATGCTATGAATTCAAGTGGTTCTTTGAATGAATATATCTTTTATGTGAATGAAAATAGTTAAAATTCATTTCTCAAAGCATTATTTTATATTTCCCATAAACTCCTCTCTTTCAGTTTTACATAAATAGAAATATTTGATTACATGAATCTATATCTGGAAGGCACTAAAGTTAACTGGAAATACCTCCAATTTGGAATTTGCAAGTTCTTCTAATTGTCATCAAGGAAGATTTTGGTAAAAAATATCAGTAATATCTTTCAGAAATTTGAGCACTTACTATGCACCAGGCATTGTTCTGAATACTAATTGAGTCAATGAACAAAACAACTCTAGTGCTTCTTCTATGTTATCTCATTTTTTAAAAATATGGTGACTGAAGCATAGACAGATTAAGAAACTTTTTGATAATGAAAGCAGTAACTGCAGACTTTGATTTAGATACTGCATAGTTGACCAGGTACCATGGACTTATTTACTGGTAGGCATACAATAAAATATATTTACAATGTTATAAAAATATTATTCTGGTCTGCATTTGGGAAGCTATATACTGGTTTCTTTCAATAGTATTCTCTTTTAATTTATTCTGGAACAATTGGTTCAAAAATAAAATGAAAAAAAAAAAAAAAAGATCTCCTGACTACCTAGGCCAATAGGCTAAAGGAATTCTTGTCCTCTATTTTAATCCTGTCCATCTCAGCACTTTCAGTCTCCAGGGCATGCTGTTTGTCTTAATCATAAATTGAAAATGAGAAGCAGAATAATTAAAGAGCAAACTGTAATTATGAGCAAGATCTAAAGGGAGCAAGACTAACATTGAGTAGAGGCCTTCCGTTTCCTATTAGTGCATTTAGGATTAGCTATAAACAGCCTTGTTAAACTCAATTAAATAGTTCATCAGAAAGTGTTTTCTTATTAGCATAGGCTGAGTAACTTGACTTTTAGAACTATGTTGCTTGTTATGCATAAGCATTTTTTCAACATTGGCTTTGTCTTCTAAGATTTTTTTTTTTTTTTTTACTTTATCACATTTCTATTTAAGAATCAGCCTTCTAAGATATTGTTTGGCATATGAAAAATTTTCAGATATACTCAGAAGTGTCCTCTCTTCCAAGGATAATTAGAGGTATTTCAAATATTATAAAATATGGAAGAGTGGAGTTTTTAAGAAATCATTGCATAGTTTGGTTTGAGGTGCTATAAAATGCAGTCAAATAGATGCTCAACAAAAATATAATTCACAGCCAAATGGAGACGGTTTGTTTAAATATCTATCGCTTTGTATTAACCAAAACAGTAGCACCTTTCTTAAATACAATGAATATTTGAGAGTAATATAGTAATATAGTGTTATTTTTTTTCCTTTTTTTTAAGCCTGTGGTAACAATTATTTCAACTGTTTTTGTCACATATTTTGTGGTTATGAAACTGGAAACAGTTATTTTTCAACATCTGTTGAAACAGATTGAGAGGCATTTTGGCAAATGTGATATCACATGTTACTATATAATAGCATTTCAAATTGCTTTGAATGGAAATTAAATTTGGAGTTATCAGAAAAGAAAAACGTCTGCATTCTGCATCTGTATACAAACTTAGTAGATTCTAGACTGGTTTGTCAGTGAAAAATTATGTAGATATTTTTTCTGATACTGGCAATATTTTCTTTATTATTATTATTTTTTTACAGTTAACAAAGAATATTTTACTTCAGTTGTTTTGTCAAGTTTGTTAAAATATTCCTCAATCACTATTTCTCTGGTGTAATTTTTAAAATATAAGAAGCTTTCATATATTTATATATGTGTGTGTATACACATATATATCTTAATCTTATATCTATATTAGTCTAACTGTATGTATAGATACATAGAATTGCATTACATAAGGTATTCATTAGATACTTGAAGCTGAAGAATATAGTTAAAGTGTTGTTTCCATATTTGTACAGGATATAAATGGAAGGTTACAGCTACCTACTAGACAAGTTTTAAACTTTCTTGCAACCTCACATATTCTGACTGAGCTGAGTCCAATTTACTGCATTTTCTGTATCATTGATAATTCTAATTTTTTACTCCTATGTCCATGTTGCAAATAAGACTGAATAAATTATAATTTTCTGAATATATAAGTATCATGCAATAAAATGACACAAATTAACAAAGCAGAAGATACTGCTTGGTATACAAAAATGAGCCCTGTAAGCAATGTACTTTAGCGTACTTAATATTAACAATAGGGGGGCAGATATGGCTCAAATAGTTGGGCATCCATTTTTCATATGGAGGGACCTGGGTTTGGTCCTCAGGACCTCCTATTAAAAATAAAGAAAAATATAGAAAGTGCGCGGGCCACCAGGCCCCCACGTGCAGGTGTGTCACCAGGCCCCGAGAGACATTCAGCAAGATGATGACATAACAGGAGAGTGAAACAAAGGAAAGTCAAGATGAGATGTGCTGAAAAACCAGGAACTGTGGTGGTACAGGTGGTAGGACATCTCTCTCCCACATCGGAGGTTCCCAGGATCAAATCCCAGTGAATACAGGAGGGGAAGGAGGACAAGAGAAGGCAGGAAACAGACACAGAGACTTGCCCAGTGAATGGACACAAAAAAACAGCAAAACCGGGGGGGGGTGTAAAAATGGATAAAAGTAAATAAAATAAATAAATAAATCTTTAAAAAATATTAACAGTAATTTAATACATTTCTCCTAGAACATGGAAATTCTTTATAGCATTCTACATCAGTTTCAATTAATTGCTAAAAACTAAAAATATGGTATGGAAAATTTCAAACTTCAAAAAAATTATCTTTTTTGTGTGTTGTATAGATGGATTTTAATTTACAACTTTCTACTTTATGTTTGCATTCTAAACTTTTCTTTACCAAATATCTGCTGTTTTCCTTTAAATTAAAAATACATAATTACTGCTGTGAAAACAAATGTAATAATTATAGGGGCTTGGTGGTGGCTTAAAGCTGTATATACCCTAGCATTACATGTTCTTAAATTTAATCCATTCCTGTGTGTGTGAACCCATTGTAAGTAGGACCTTTTGATGAGGCTTCTTCATTTACGGTGTGACCTAATTCTCTCAGGATGGGTCTTATTCCTATTACTGGAGTCCTTGAAAAGAGAAGGAAATTCAGACAAAGAGAAAGCCACAGAAGCAAGAACTGAAATCAACAAAACCTGGAAGAGCAGGGAGAGACTAGCAGATGCCACCATGAGTCTTGCCATGTGACAGAGGAGCCAAGGATTTCTGGCAGCTCATCTTCAGGAAGAAAGCATAGCCTTGATGGTACCTTGATTTGGACATTTTCCTGGTCTCAAATCTGTGAGCAAATAAATTTCCTTCGTTTAACCTAACCCATTTCATAGTATTTATTTGAGCATTGTAGGAAACTAAAACAGAGCTGAAGGTTCTTAATTAAATATTTGCCTGTGGCTAACAAATCCTTATCCAAACTGCAGCTAATTCAGGACATAGATGATATAGGCTATAATTTAAAAAATAGCATAAAACAAATGTGAGAGAAAGGAATAATCAAAAAATATTTTCTTGATCGTCCCCCCTAGTGTTTTTTTTGTGTGTGTGTGTGTGTGTGTGTTTGTGTATCTAAATTGTTGGAATTGATAGCATATTCCTGAAGTTTATAAAACATTTGAAATAAGTGCATAAGACTTTATCTGAAAATATCCCTTTGGTGCAATAATTTAAGGCTTATGCTCCATAACAACATACAAACTACTCTATTTAATTTGTTAGCTCCAAACCAGTTATCTTTTCAATATAAATTGTTATGGAAACTAACAATCAAGTTATTATTGAAACTTGGATATTATTCTGCATTTTTCTGCACTTACAGAGTTAGTGATCAAAACTAACTTTTGAATGAATGTTTGTAGCATTTTGGTTACAAAGTACAGTGTGGAAGATTTTAACAGAAAAAATTAATAGCAGCCTTATTTTCAACTGCTTGAATTTTTCTTAAAATTTATAGTGCAGTTATTGTTTTTCATTCTTAGTTTCAGGCTAGTGGTGATTAGTTTCCAAATGCATGAATTAATGCCACTCAGAACTTTCTAATTACAGAACTGGAGGAAGAATATATTTTCATTTTTTTCCATGGATCACAAAAATTCTAATGTGGGTGGATTTCAAAATTGAAACTTTGCCTGTAGCTATTCTTTAGTGAGGAGTAGTTTTAGTATGAAGATAAATGCTTTTTCCAAAAAAATCATTTTTATTCTCATAATAAATTAACACTGTTTTTGCAAATTGTTCTAAAATACAGAGTTAAATGACAGTTATACCTTAACATATAGGACTCAACCACAATTTTACCTGATCTATTAAAATAATTGACTAATAATATTTGTTTTCCCACTTGTGTTAAACAGAGGTTGTCTAAATTGCATATATACATCTATTTGATTTGGTAAAGATGGCCTAAATACTTTTGAAGATGCAAAATTATGAAATTGTTTGTCTAGTAATATGGAAACATTTCTGTTTCAGGTTAAATTTCATTAGGTAAAAACCTGTTATAAACACTTTAATTTCAATTAAAACAGATTAAAAATATTTTAGAAAAGATATCTTTCATACTCTCAGTTTGAGCTTTTCTTTGAGTAGTTTAGTTAATTCAATGTCAATATCCCAAATGAAAATTCTATGAAATTCTGTAAACTAAGGGACAGGCAAATATTTTCCTTTGTCAATTTGTTCACCAAATAATATGAAGCTGTAGGTTCACCCTTAAACTGGATGAGAAATCCTAAGAGATGTTGTTGAGAATAAGTATAATTATATTCAAAAACAGAAAGATCAAATTATCTTTCTATTCATACCTTCTTCAAGACATAGAAACTTATTTAAATTATATGTACACATATATAAACACATATATACATACATACATGTAATTATACTTATTCCTCTATGTTTCTCTGTGATAAGGAAAACTATATCTCTTTAGAAGAATGATACTGACTTCTCATCTCTTATTTAGGAATTTACTCATATAGTCTAAATAATAATTACCCTTTGTATTAGATACATTTCTCCCCTCTTTAATTTGAAATTTTGATTTTTATAATTTAACACAGTTTCTCTTCTGTCCAACCATAGGCTAAAGTTATAACTCTGAACTGCCTATAGAATGAATAATTTTGCCAACTCATTGCAAAACTCCCCAAAATTTCCTGTATTAATGAGCACTCATTAATACATAACCTGAAACAATAAATAAGTAGATATTTGATGTTCTCTATTTTTATGTATAAAAGAAATACATATAGAGAAAAGTGAAGGAAATAAATGTTTCAAATTTTAGATATTTTAGATATAGATATATACCCTATTGTTTTTAGTCCACATGTTTAGCGCTATCAAAATAATTTATGTTCACTAACTAGGCCTTATTAAATGCTATTAGAAAGAGTTACCATATATTGCATAGTAGGTGCTTTATGTTTATAAAATATCTATTTCTGGCTCCTTATATCCAAAGTTAGAGTACTAGAGTTTGTGATTATTTTTTCTCAATGTATAGATTGTTAAAGTTTCTTAGTAGTAATCAACAGAATCTATGCTAGCTAGTTTAAACTGAAAGTGATTTAACACTCTTTGAGAGAACTAAGAAACAAAATCACATCACAGAACCAAACCATCAAGGAAGTTGTTGTGCTTGACCTGAAGAGGAATACTTAAAATTATATGTCTTTTGCAAGCTCCAGAACCACATTAGCTCTGGCACTTTCAATTCTGTCAAGAAGCTGCCTGACAGATCTGGAAGAAATGCTCACTGCTGTTGGTCACAAATCGTGTACATCTGCTGCAACAAACAGTGGCCAGTAGATGCTCCAAACTCTCTCCCATTTAATTTTGTTCTAGATTAAACTCATGTGCATTTGAGAAAATCTTGTGACTTGGGTTAGACAAAAGATTTTTAAATATGATATTAAAGCATGATTCGTAAAAGAAAACAAATCATAAATTTGACTTATTAAAATAAAACATCTCTTGCTCAAACACAATAACAACATGAAAAAGACAAGCCATAAACTGGAAGACAATATTTGAAAATCATATAGCTGATAAAGGACTTATATAAAAAACATATAAGGAACTCTTACAACTCAATAATCAAGAAACAAAGACTCAATTGACAAATAGGCAAAGAATTTGAATAGCCATTTCTCTAAAAACTACACATAAGCACATGGTGGGGGACATGACTCCCAGGGATGCCGAGGGTTAATTACCAAACGCCAACTACCGATGCGTCTGGAAAAAGACCTTGACCAAAAAGGGGAAATATTAAATACAAATGAATTTTTATGGCTAAGAGATTTCAAAGTGAGTCAGGAGGTCATTCCAGAAGTTACGCTTATATACATCTCAGCAGAATCTCATTGACTGTCACAGTAAACGGCCTCAAACTTTAGATATCTAGACACTATGAGCAGGGCAGCCAAGCTCAAGAATTTGGCACCCTGTTAGTGGGCTTCACTTTGGAATTTATGTTCCCCGGTGTAACAGAGTTGGACTCATTTATAGTTTCCCTACACATGGCTCTCTTGCCCCTTTTATTTGAACATGTAATTAGCACTATATTTGTTAAATATAAGTCCCAGAGACTTAAATCTTAGGTCCGTTCAAGTGTTGGTTAAGCCCCGAATCTCAGCAGAGTTGTAACACTTACTCTCCCATTCATTGGACTCTCTCAGGACAACTAACAAAGAGATGATGATGGACAATGCCCATCCCAAGGATCAGAAAGTGTCTGCAACTGCAAGCAAGACAATTCCATCCATCTGGCCCATGGGATCCAAGCCCCCTCTAAATTACAGAGTGGGCATCAACCATCCCCATATCCTCAAGATGGGGGAGTAAACAATGAACTAAAGTAGACTTATTATTATTTTAGCAATGAAAGAAGTTTTATCATTGGTATAAAGGCAGTGGCCACCAGAGATTCTGAAGGTAGGGAGAGGGAAGAATAAGTTTAATATGGGGACAGTTTTGGGACATTGGAATTGTCTTGCATAATGTTGCATTGATAGATACAGACCATTATATATTTTGTCATAACTTATAAAATTGTGTGGGACAGAGCATAAAGTATAATGTAAATTATAGTACACTGTTAGCAGCAATGCTTCAGCATGTGTTCATCAATTGTAACAACTGTGCCACACAAATGAAAGATGTTAATATGGGAAAGAGTGAGAGGGGGAGGGGTTGGGGCATATGTGAATACCCTATATATTTTTTGTAACATTTATGTAATCCAAAGCTTCTTTAAAAATAAAAATTAATTTTTATAAAGATATTCAACATCACTTTGGGAATCAGTTTGACAGTTTCTTTAAAAACGTTAAAAATAAACTTACCACAGGATCTCATAATTCCACTCCTAGATAACTACTCAAGAGTAGTGAAAATATATGTCCACACCAAGACTTGTATGTGAATTTTCATAGCAGTATAATTAAAAATAGCCAAGGGGAGTGGATGTAGTTCAAGTGGTTGAATGCCTGCTTCTCATGTAAGAAGCCCTGGGTTTAATCCCCAGTACCTCTTAAAAAGAAAAAAAAAAATAGCCAGACATATAAATAATCCAAATTCCTATTAATTGATGAATGGATAAACATGTAGTAGTATATACTTACATAGCAATACTATTTAATACTTACAGTAATAAAAAGGAAAATACTACCAGTACGTGGAATAACATGGGTGAACTTCAAATAGAATAACTCTATAAATTTTATTTATAGGAATGTCACAAAATGGAAAATTTATAGAGACTAAAACTAGCTTTGTGGTTGCCTGTAGCTTGGGATGAAAGCAAGGAATGACTGGAAAAGGGACATTTTGGGAAGGATGAAAATATTTAAAAATTAGATTGTGTTGATGGTTGCACAACTATGTTGATTCAATAAAAATCACTCATTTGTATCCATTAAATGGATGAATTTTGTTTAAAATTGTAACTAGTCAGCCAATATAATAATTACAATTTTCTTCAAGACATGGTTTCATGCATGTAGTTGTTCTTATAAAAGGATTCAGCACAAAAGGACCAAATATTAAGTTCCAATTTTGCAATTAAAAAAACAAATTTCCATGCACATATTTTTTCTTAACTGTTTTACCTTGTAAAAATCTTTCAATATAGATCCTTGCATATCGTTTAATGTTTGAGGGCCTGCAATGTGTTTTCCAACATATGATGATACATTTTGAACAAAATAATGCATCTCTCAAGATTTGTCAATATTCTAAACATTGAAATTATTTTAGATTATAGCCTATTGCCACTAATACAGTTTTAGTGTGTATTTATTTTATTTACACAATGAATCCATGCTTATTGTCTCGTTTAATTTTCACATCTATGTGAGTTAGCTATTAATAGTCTCATTATATCGATGGCTCTTCTAAGAAGCTCTTTGATCTGGACATTTGATGCAGCCTTTCTAAATCAGTTTTTTTCATCTATGAATGCAGGGCTATTAATATCCTCATGTAATTTAGTTGGAAGATTATGTGAAAAAATATTTGTAAATTACATGGAACAAAGCCAAATACATATTGAGTACTAAGTAATGTTTATAAAATAGCAATTATTATTTTTATTAAAATTTTTAATTTTAGATATGAAGAAACTGAAGTTTCAACAGCATACATGTCTTGCTCATGCTCATAAAGCTACCAAATGAAGCATAATGCATGAAGTTACTACACATCAACATTGCCACTTTTTAATAATGATGTTTGTTTTAAGTGGACATTAAAACCCCTGGTAAATCTGAAATAATGTTTACTTTTTCAACTATGCTTATTAATAGTACAAGTTATATATTTAAAATACTTGTAATCACTTAAATTAATTTCATTAATATGTCTAAACATGTAAATCTTACAAATGTGTTTTATGTTTCCTAATAAGATTCCCAAACTTTTATAACTTGTTTTGAAATATTTTGCTTAAGGAAACATTTTTACATTGAAAAAAATGTTTTTCAACTAAATATACCTTTTCAGTATATGCACAGTATAAAAGAAAACTCCCTACATTCAACAGGGTAGGAAGAACTGCCTAAACATCCAAGAGAATTTGATCAATTTTAAGGCTTGCAAAAGTCTCACATGCCTATTATGAAATATGAAAATATTTTAATTTCTACACTCTTTACAATGTAGAATCTGATTTCACTGGAGGATTATTTCTTGCCACTACTTTGGTTAAGTCTTTTAATGTAAAGCCTTTCTACTCTAACCTTTTCTACTTATATTTAATTACAAAAATGCTTCTGTATACTTAGGGACCCATTTGAATCAACTTTAGTCTTCAAATGACTGCCTTTTATACTGGCTTATAAATCTTAAGTACTAGAACATTTCCAGGATTAAACACTGAGATTTGCCTAACATTCTAAAATTTTACTGCACCAAACTACCGCCAACTAAAAGCATGAAATCTGCTTGTTTCAGGTCATTTTCTTTCTCGCTGCATATATCCTTTCTTGTAATCTATTGACCTCAAGTTCCCAGCCCTATGTTATGAGGCTTTGAAAAAATGATCATGAAAAATATTCTGTGAAATCTATATAACTTAGATTTTTACAGAGATAATTTAGGATTTTTACATAAATGATATAATTTCACGATATAATAGCACTTTATATGAGGAAGTTGAATTACTAATACATACCTAACTTTAGAAGTGTTCAGGGATAGTTTAGAAGAGTAACCTATTTTGAGGTGTGAATTTAAGTTAAGGTTTAGCATTCCTGAATTGAGAGAGTGCAAAATTTATGAATTACGTAGAAAAATATGGAAAATACATTGGCAAAGTAAATATTTAATTCAATATAATTTTTTCTAAAGATATTTGGAAAATCTGACCTCATTGAGAGTCAACTACGAAAAAGGGAGTTTGATTAGGTCTGCAGGAGAGTAAGCAATATGTGAAAATAAACGAAATATATTCTCTTCCCTTAAGGAGAGTAAAAGTGAAAAAAAAAAAAAAAGGTAGAGTAGAAAAATGGCTTAAATAGAGTTTGAAGGCTTATAAATGATCTGATATATCAGGGAATGCCTTAAGACCAGGTAACTCTCAGAGCAAAGCAGAATTGGAGTTCTATTGGGTCAGGGAAAGAGAAGGCTAAGTAACGTGGAGTCTTTGCCAGGTTGCAGGTTTCTTTAACAGCTGCAATATTTGTGCTTAGTACAGCTGAGAAATTGTTTTTCAGTCCTTTTGTTCAGGATGGGAAGTGCAATCTCACTTTGGTAGCTGTCAGAGCAGTTATTTTAACAACTATCTTCATAAGACTTGTGTCTGCTGTCTAATGCCAGTTAAATTTCAGGGAATGGAAGATAAAAAAAGAAAACAAAAAAGAAAAAAGAAAGAGGAATCAAGTGATGAAGTGAGGAAAACTAGAGGCTGTTTTATTTTATAAGAGTTTATGGCCTAATTAATTTATGGTTTAAATCTTGTGAACTCTACTTACTCTCTTTGATTATCTAGGCAAAGGTATTAAAAGCCCTGTTTTTCTAATTGATCATCCGTAAAGTAAGAATAAATGTTAGAGTCAAGTAACATAATATATGTGAAAGTGTCCTGTAAACTATCCTTTGTATAACTATAAAAACTATAAATATATCATTGTCATTGTCCATCAGACATTTTAAATTGCAAGTTTAATGGAAAAAGGAATCCCTATAAAAATTGTGGAAGAAAACTGTATGTTCAAAATAGCTGTTAAAGTCAAATTGTTCTATACTCATAAATTTTCCAAAAGGCTTGACTCAATTCTGATGGTGAATAGGTAGGTGGATAGAGATAATAATCTTTTGGAAAGTTAATAGTGCTCTTAAAAGAAAATCAATGGCAAAGCAAATGCTAAACTTAGTTTTAAAATAGAGTAATATAGGAGATGTCCAGATTGTTATCTATGACAAAGAAATTTCTGATATACAGAAGTAATCCACTGATAGAAAGGGAGGAATTATTAAGATAGTTTTATACTATCTCTGTTTATTTTTGCAACATTATTCTTATCTAGACATCACTTTAAATTTATAAAAGCTTGCCATATCTTTTATCTTATTTAAAATTTTTTATCCAGCTTCTATTATAGGTAGACAAGGTGTTTATGCCATCATCTTAGAGTGAAGAAAATGAAAACTTGGTGCATTAGCAATCACATCCAAAGTTATTCAACCAGTCACTGCTGACAGTGGGATTACAATTCACTCTGTACTTTAGCAGCACTTTTTTTTCACTATTAGAAGGTAACAGCACATACCAATTTTTGTTTTCTTTATTTATTTAACATTTATTTATTTAATAATTTTTAGTGGAGCCTATTTTATGGCAGGTATTATACTAAACACTGTGCAAATGTGAATGAAAATGACATTATCTTTATACTTAGAGAGCCTCCATTCTGCTGGAAGAAAACTGAAAAGAAATGTTATAAAATTAATCTTTGAAGTATAATAAAGAGAATGTTGTGATAGGAAAAGGTCAGAATAGACTGATTGGATCATCAGAGGAAACTTGTCTAAGTTGATAAATTCATTCTGGGACTTGAAGAATACTGAAAAAAATTTAAACATATCTGATAGTTTGAGGTTATATAGACCCCAGAAAAATCATGTCCTAGAGCTAATCCATTCCCGTGGGTATGAACCTATTGTAGGTGGGACTTTTGATTAGGTTACTATAGTAAGGCATGACCCAGGGTGGATCTGAATCCTCTCACTGGAGTCCTTTATAAATGGGATGAAAACTGAGAGAAAAAGAGAAACATACAGAAGCTGAGAGATAAAGGCTCAGAAACCAGACGCTGAAAGCAACAAAACCTGGAGGAGAAAGGAGAGACCAGCAAATGCTGCCTTGCCATAAGACAGAGGATTCCAGGAATACTGAGAGCCAGTCTTTGGGGAGAAAGCATCACCTGATGATGCCTTGATTTGGACACTTTCATGGCCTCAGAACTGTAAGCTTAAAAATCAATAAATCCCCATTGTTAAAACCAACCCATTGCTGGTATATTGCCTTTGTCAGCTTAGCAAACTAAAACAACATATATATCAAAACTTGAGATACATGTGAATAGAGAGCAGGTCTGTGCAATGGTATTAATCCTGAAAAAATAATACAAATGTTGACAAATGCTTAGAAATTAATGAAGACCAGTATGACAAGAAAAAATCAGTGATGGAGAGGTAACTAGCATTGAGAAAGGAGATGTAAGCAAGGACAGATATTTTTAAAATACTGTATAAGATCTAGTAAAAGGTCAGGATTTGGATATTTTAAATTATTAGTAATATATAAAAGATTTCTCTTTTTATTTGTTAATTTTTATTTTTTTAAAAAATATATTGAAGTACAAAACACAACACAAAAGCAAAGTACAATATATGTTTTTATTATATTCATAGAGTTGTGAAACTATCAACAATCTAATTTTAGAACATTTTCATTAGCTCCAAAAGAAACCCAGCAACTATTAGCATTTCCATATCCCACAGCCCTCTACTCCCGTCATAGGTTACCATTAAAACACTAATATACTTTTTGTCTTCATAAATTTCCTTATCCTGAACATTTCATAAAAGTGGAATAAGAAAACCTGTGGTTTTGGTGATTGATTTCTTTCTCAGTGTGTTTTCAAGGTTGGTTCATCTAATGTTGTAGCATGTATTATGTACTTCCCTCCATTATATTGCTGGATAATTTCCCATTACATGGCTACACAATAGTTTGTTCATCTATTCACTTGATGGACATGTACTTTTTGACTATTAATAATAATACTGCATCCCCACCAATATTGCTTATTGTCTGTCATTTTGATTATAACTACCTTAACAGGTGTTCATTGGTAACTCACGATTTTGATTTTACTTTCCCTAATGACTAATAATGTTGATCATTTCTTCATGTGCTTATAAATGCCATTTATGCACATCTTAATTTGAAAAATGTTTATTCACTCTTTTTGTCTACTTTTACATTGCATTATTCATCTTTTTATCTGTTCATTATTGAATTGTAAGGTTTTTAAAAATCTATTCTGAATATAGTCCTTTATAAGCAAATGTTTTTTCAAATATTTTCTACCAATATATTGGTTATCTTTTCACTTTCTTGGTGGTGTACTTTGAAGCACAAAAATTTTAATTTTTGATAGAGTGCAATTTATCTATTTTTTCCTTTGGTCACTTGTACTTCCTTTGGTTGAGAAATCATTGCATAAACCAAGTCCTGAATATTTACTCTTAAATTTTCTTCTAAGATTTTATAGTTTTAGCTCTTACATTAATCCATATAATACATCTGGAGTTAAGTTTTGTATTTTCTTATGTGATATTTTGTAGAAGACAAACTTCATTCTTTAGATGTGGATATGCAGTTGACTTGCAACATTTTTCAGAAAGAAAACTTTCTTTCCCCTACTTAATTATCTTGGCATCTGTAGCACTTTGATATTAGTTATGAATTCCAAAAATAGATATTTGATTGTGTGTGTAAACTGGTCTGTTCCTCTGGTCATATTAGATTTTATTAGATACAAAGGTTTTACAGTTGAGAAAGCCTGGAAAGAAATGAGCCACAGGAAGAGTGATGAGCCTTATGCTAGCCTACAGCTGAGGTCAGAAGGAGCTGGGACCTTAGAGCTTTAGGAGTAAGAGGAAGGCTGAACCCTCACAGAGACCCACAGCCATCCTGCTCCAACAGGTGGCAACAGACTTTGGTGAGGGAAGTAACTTACTCTTAGTGGCCTTGTGACCGTAAGCTTCTACCCCAAATAAATACCCTTTATAAAGCTAATAGACTTCTGGTACTTTCCATCAGCACCCCTTTGGGTGACTAATACAGCATCCTTGACCACAAAAGTAAAAGATTATTTTTGTACTGTCAATTATATCCATTGATACACGTATGTGTATGTATGTATGTGTATGTATATATTTATGTGTATGTGTGTGTATGTGTATGTGTGTGTATATATATATATATATAGGGAGAGAGAGAGAGAGGGAAAAAGAGAAAGGATAGAGGGAGAGAGAGAAGGATGAATGGAGAAAGATTGTATCATTATATCAGTACTATAATGGCTTGATATTGTAGTATTATAATAAGTTTTAAAATCAGAAAATATGTGTATTAGACAGGGTTCTCTGGGGAAACAGAATCAACAGGAGATATCTGTAAATAGTATGAAATTTTATAAGAGTCTCTCATGTGACCTTGGGGGTGCACAAGTCCAGGTTCCGCAAGCAGGCTTCAAACCAGGGGCTCCAATGAAAGTCCAATTAAAGTCCTTGATGAGTTTCTGAGAGATGTTGGCTGTCCAAAGACGAGCTGGGAAATTCTCTCTGAATGATGAAATCACTTCACCTTTTAAGGCTTTCAACTGATTAGATAAAACATCACTCATTGCTGAGGACAATCTTTCTGGTTGATATAGATATAACCAGCCATTTATGCAGTAAACTCACTGATGGCTAAAGTCCATAAATGACCTTGTATTACAATTATCCCAGTGCTTGCTCAACCAAAAAACTGGGTACAATTACCTGACCAAGCTGACACATTAGCTTAACCATCACAGTATGTGTCCATCTGTTACTATTTTTCAATATTTTTGTGTCTATTTTTAGGTCCCTTGCTTTTCCAAATGAATTTTAGGAATAGCTTGTCAATTTCTACCAAAAGGGAAACTGGGCTTTTTATAGGGAGTATAGCCATCTTTACAATATTAAGATTTCATATCCATGAACATGGAATGTCTTTCTTACTTGTTTTAACAATATATTATGCATGTGTGCTATATGTTTGTAAAATTTATTTCTAAGTATTTTATTTTTTGATGCTCTTAAAATGGAAAACAAATTATTTATCTGGATTATTTATTATTAAAGCGTAGAAATACAGATGCATTTTGTATATTGGTACTTTACCCTGCCACCTTCCTGAAATCATTTATTCCTTCTAATAGACTTTTAGTGGATTCCTTAGGATTTCATATATATACAATCACTAATCTGTGAAGAGAGATTATTTTCCTTCTTCCTTTCCAATGTGGATTTTTTATATATGAATGCATGCATGTATGTGTAATTGCCCTAGCTAGAACCTCAAGTATAATGTTGAATAAATACGGTGAGAGCAAATTTCCTTGTCTTGTTCCTGATCATAGGGAAAAGCATTTAGTCTTTCACAATTGTAATGTTAGCTGTTGTTATTTTATTGTTGCCTTTATTCAAATTGAGGACATATCCTTCTATTCCTCATTAATTTTTTTAAATCATTGAAGTGTGTACAGTTTTTTCAAATGCTTTTTCTGCAACTATGGAGATGGACATGCCAATTTTTTATTCTTTCTCTTATAAAAAGTGTGCTTCACATCATTAGATTTTTGAATGTTAAAGGCCCTGCATTCCTGGAATAAATTCCATGTAGTCAAAGTATATAATTATGTTTATATGTTGTTGGATTTGGTGTAATATTATTTTGTTGAGCATTTTCCCATGTATATTCAGAAGAGATATTGGTCTTTAGGTTTCTTTCTATACATGTGTGTGGGAGGTTTCTTTGTCAGGTTTTGGTATCAGCATAATTGTGGCCTCAATGAGTTGTGAAGTGTCTCCTCCTCATAAATTTTTAGAAAAATGTGTAAAGAATTGGTATTAATTTTGTAAATATTTGACAGAATTCGCCATTGAAGCCATCTGGGCTTGTGTTTTACTTTGTATGGCATTTTAAAATTACAAATTAAATGTCTTTATTTGCTTTAGAATTTTCCAGAGTTTCTATTTCTTCTTAAGATAGTTTCAATAGTTTTTTTCTAGGAATTTGACCAAATAATTTATTTTGGGAATCCGTTGTTAGGTGCATATAAATTAATAATTTTTTTATACTCTAAATGGATGAACCCTTTTATCACTATAAATTGTCCCACTTTAACACTTGTAAAATGTTCTGTTTTAAAGTATATTCTGTCTGGTAGTAATATAATTGTTCCAGCTTTCTTACCATTGCTATTTTATGATACAGATTTGTCCATTTTTAAAATTTTAACCTATTTGTAAATTTGAATCCCTGTGTCTCCCGTGAGCAGCATATGCTTTGTTTCTTTTATCAACTCTGACAATGTCTGCCCTTTATTGGATTGTTTAGACCATTCACATGTAATTTTATTATTGATAGAGTGGAATTTATGTCTGTCAATTTGCTTTTTGATTTCTATTGTCTCATGTTGCTTTTTCAACAATTTCTCCTTTATTGCCTTCTTTTGCAATAATAGAATATTTCTAAGCATAATATTTTCATTCCTTTAATGTTCTTAACTGTATATTAAAATTTATGTTCTTATTGGTTGCTCTGAGGTTTATCAATTTATCGATCAAAATACCAGACTTAACATACTTTATTAAGGTATGGAAAAGTTACTTCTACATAAACCTATAGCTTTATCCTCTTATACTGTTATTATTTTTATATGTCAATATATGTCACAAACCCAACATTGTTATACTTATAACTTTATAAATTGTATGTAATTGGAAAAAGCAGAAAAAGAAAGCAAAGGGAGTATATATTTATAGAATTTATGTTAACAATATTATTTATTTTTGTTTCCTCTCATTTTCTCCTGCAGATTGGAGTGATCATTTGGTGTCATTTACTTACTTCAATACAGCTTTTTTTCTACCAACTTCTATTGTTCTGTTATTGTCAAATATACATTTGTATATGCTATAGTCATTCCAATATAATTATATAGCTTTGTTTTGTGCAATTGTTTTTTAAATTAGTTAGGAACAAAAGAAAAGAACTATGCAATCATACTCTCTTTTATAAATACCTACAAAATTACTTTTACTGGTGCTTTTTGCTTATTTGTGTGTATTCAAATTAATGTCTGAGATCACTTGCTTTTAGCCTGAGGGATTTCCATTAGTACATCTTGCAAAGGCAAGTCTACTAACAAAGAATTCTTTCTGCTTGTATCTGGGAGTATTGTCATTTCATCCTCATTTTTGAAAAACAGTTTTGCTGAATGCGGCATTCTTTTTTGGCTTCCTTTTCCTTGCAGCGAAAGGCCTACATCTGTCTCAAGGGAACACCTATGCCTGTCTAGTTTCTGAGACAATCCCAACACTAACCACTCTCCTTTCATAGTCATTATTGTAGTTAAGTACTCTTTCCTCAATCAACAGATAGTACATAAACCACTAAGTGGAAAAGAGTTATCAAAAGAGTGAAACACACATATACACAAGCATATGAGTTGGGCCTTAGAAAATTTACCTGTGTAAATGACAACATTTAAAGATTTAGTAATTAAGATGAGGGAAGAGTGGTCTCTGAAATAGAAAAAAAATAAGAATGTTTGCCAAGAATAAGAGAGTGGACATCTGTGCCAATTGTTTAATAAATTAGTTGGTTGTATAAAAAAGTGTGTCCATTGTATATAGTAACACTCAGGCTCTTGGTGATCTTAGAAAGCTCACTAACTGGGAATTTTGGGTAAGGAAGCAAGAACAGAGTAAGTTAAATATTAATTGATACATGCTCAATGCCTTCTTTTGCAATTCTAAAAGATTTATAGAAACATTATGCTTATATCCAATCAAGTGATTTTTCGCTTCCTCCCAATCAAGTTTACTATTATTATAAGCCAAAAGAGTAATACAAATAGAGCTTTCTTTCCAATCACATTCAAGAACTCTTAACAAGTTTAAATTATAAATTTGATTACCCAAATGTATAATAGTTGTTTTAAGATCATTCATAAGATTATTCAGTTCCATATCAATGCTAACAGGAGCTGGGTGGGGAAACATCCTGAGCTTGCCTGTGAATTATAGAAATGTAAAAGAGCTGAGTCATTGACCTTTAAGACTTGTTAATTTCAGTAAAATGTAACTGTCAAGTATCTATTGCCCTTGCACATGCTCACACGTATTTTCTTTGTTCTAAAGCCAAATAAAAGCCACACTTTATGAGGTGGCTGGGCTTTTCTCTGCATATCCGATGGAGAGTCCCCTGAAAAAAAAAATATATTAATTGAGGTGTTAGAGAAATATAAGCAACAACTATTTGAAGAAGTTTGCTTATGAACATGAAGCAGAAAAATAGAGCAATAGCTAGAAGAAAATGAGTTATATATGATATTTTTGTTTATGTGAATTCAATAAATCCATATTCATTACTCATATGTTAATAAAATATCAGCAGGTTTTGTCTATACTACTTTAGTTAATTCAAGGAAATTGTCTTCTGATGTTCAGGCATGAAAACTTTTGCTGAAATTATGACTTTATTGTATAATCTTGAGAAAAATCTTAAGGAATATAATCTTAAGAAGTGATAGATTAAGAAACACACACAGCCATCTTGATTCATAAAACAGAATGTCTACATATCAGAAACAAAACTCTACACTCCACACCCCAGCAAATGTTTCAAACTTCATGACGGTAAAAGCTGGAGGCAGAGAAACGAGGAAACAGGACAGTTCTTAATTGAATAGGAAATGTCCTAAGCTCTTTGTAGTGTTGGGGTCTAATAGTTCCTTAAGTGCAACTCCTTTTCCTCAGGAAGCTTTTGCATGCCCTACTGAAGTCTTTTATGCTTGACTCCTCTCCCTTACATTTGTCTTGAATTGGGTAGAAACATTTTTATTCTAAGTGATTGTTCAAGAATGTATCTTCAGTCCTGGGTATTTTGTGGTACACCTCTGGTTTATTTCTGCTCATATTTCCATACTCCTCGAACTCCCAAGATAACCACAAAACCTCTGCCTTTTCAGCAGGCAAAAGGTTTGCATTTAACCTAGGGGAATGCCCATTAATGCCTAGCTTCTGAAAACTCTGAGAGAATCCCAATGCCCACCATGCTCCTTTCATAGTTACGGTTGCAGTTAGGTACCCATTTCTCACCTTCTCTATTTAGTGGTAAGGATGAGACCATATGCCACAATCCACTTGGGTTCATAGATGAAAGCAAGATTCCAATTCTTTATATCTCTCATCAACAGGAAACATATCTCAAAATTTACGGGTAACTTTTTTGAAGCCTCTTTCATTAAACTTGAGGTTGCAGTGAAACATAAACTTCTCCCATCCCCAAAAGAAAGGGTGAATATGCAGAGCACAACCACTGCTATCTTCTTTCCTCTCTGATTCTTGTTTATATCCTTCATCTGAGTTATCAATACATTAAATGCAGCAAAGGAATTGCAGCTGAGGAACAGTCAGACCCCAAGACTGCAAAGAGAGTATGGAACATTTCCTATTCAAGTAGACTGTCCTGTAGAAGAAGTTTCCTTACATTTTCATTGCAAGTTCTTCTTATGAAGGAGGTACATATCCCACACTCCCTTCAGAATTCTAATTTATAGAGTTTGGACACTTCTGTTGCACAGAAGGCCAGAAGAATCCCTTTCCAACATTGTGTATCTGTTTTCAGTATGAAAGTTTATAGAGCACTAGAGGAATCACCCTGATAAATTGTTACATGATTTTGCAGTTGGGATATTAAAATTGTACATAGGGAAAAAACTCTGATCTAAATGCTGGGGCAGGGATAAAAAAGTCCAGAGTAAATAAGGAGAGGGGAAATCTCCAGACAGGGGGCACAGAAAAGAGCTGTGAGAAGAAGAGATTTAAAATCTGCATCAATATCAATTCAGTGCAGGAAATAGAAATCATTAGGTGTTTTAAGCAAGAAGAGTTTTAATACATGAATTGGATGCTTCTGAGATGATAGAAATGACCTACAAAACAAATTCTATGTTAGTAACCTGGAATTACTTCTAGAACATTATCAAATTGATGCCTTATGGATGCTGCTTTGTCTAAAATTAATGCTAGAACTTGCTCAGACAGAAGACATCACTGTCACTGCAACTCATGAGGTTGGAGAAATCTTGTTGAGGCTCTTCACACCCAGGAATCTGTAGAATAAACACTAGAATAACATGCCGAGAAGACTCCCTCATATGTACACCCTTTCTTTCTTTATTTTTTAATGTTTTAAATTTATTTATAAAAGATACATAGATTTCATAAAATGTTACATAAAAATATATAAGGGATTCCCATGTGCTCCACTACCCACACCTCCCACTTTCCCCCATATTAACAACTTCTTTCATTAGTGTGGTACATTCATCACACATGTACCACATTTTGATGAACACATTTTGGAACATTGCCACTAAGCATGGATTATAGTTTACATTGTAGTTTACACTCTTTCACACTCAATTCTGTAGGTTATGGCAGGGTATATAATGGCCTGTATCAGTCCAAGACAGTCGACAACTGCAAGCAAGAGAGTCCCATCCATCAGCCATATGGGATCAAAGCCTCCTCTCAATTAGAGGCAGAGTGGGCGTCACCATTCCAGAATCCTCAGGATGGGGTATAAAATATGAACTAGAATAGACTTGCTGGGATTCTACTATAGACTCATTGTGATTCTAGCAATGGAAGAAATTATATCGTTGATGTGGAGACAGTGGCCATTGGAGGTGCTGTAGTCAGTGAGAGGGAAAAAGTACAATATGGAGGCATTTTCAAGATTTGGAATTGCCTTTTCTTTCAAGAAGAAAACAACAAAGAAGCAGACAGAGGGCCACCAGCACACTTCTACCTTCCAAATCTTACATGACTGCATCTAGGTGGCAGCATGTAACTAATATCTTGAAACTTAATTACAAGGATTCTGGGACATATAGTTTTCCAGATGAGATGAAAGAAATTGCAGGACAAATTGAGGGATTTCTTTGAGGAGGGATTTTTTGTTTCTTCAATTATGTTTGTTTGTTTGCTTGTTTGGGTCAGAATAGGGGATTCTAGTGTAAAGGACCCCCATCAATGTTTTTTTTTTTTCATAATTTTAAATTTATTTTTTATTTTTTACATTGATATTTTTTCTTTTCTTAAGCATTATTTTCAACTTTATTGATACATATTAGTAAAGCATAAATCCACCCAAAGAGTACACCTATCAAAGTTTTAAATGTGACTGAAACAAAGGCATTTGGTATTTGAAACAAATGTCTCCTCAGACAGAAAAGTACTTATAAAGCATTACTATAGCTTTAATAAATATTCATCTTTTCAGAGTATGTGTTGCTCAGACTACATACTAAGGTACCTATACTAAAAAAAAAGAAGATAGCTATACTTGACAAATCCTGTCCACAAATAATTTTCCATAGCTATTTCTAACACATATTCCACCATGGGTTCAGAAATAAAAATGATTCCAGTTTCAGTGATTTGATTATATTGAAGAGCTTCCAATTCATTTTAAAGTTTCTGAAATGAGCAAGAATGAAAACTGAAAATATCAGTAAACAATAGAATCATTGGCAAAATATTTTAGTTATTTGTGCAGCTATATAGCTAAACTTTACCATCAGTCTTATTATATACAATTCCATAGTAAAGAGCAGTAGCCTCCACCAGTAGGTATTGTGTTGTGGGGGAAAATCTGTAGCAATAATGGAATAGTACTTGTAAATAATTTCCTTATCTGATTGTCACTTGCTTGAATGTGCTGAATTTCACTTTTCTTTATAGCAGTCATAGTCAGAGTCATTAATTATTTATAATTTTCCCCTGAAAATTGTGATTAAGCCATTTTATCTAACTCCATTCCTAAAGAGGCCAATACACAATTAATTGTGTTCAGTGATGGATAAATCCATTTTGTTTTCCTTTGAGTCCTCTCAGCTCAGTGGCTGAAATTAAAATGAACCAGAACAGCACTTGGAGAATGTGAAACATAGATTTAAACATTTTCTTCCTATGAAAGTGTGAGTTCAAATATGGCTATTGTGGTGTAAGTCAAATGATATGCCTTAATCATCAAATTGTGGCTGAGACATAATAGGTGGTGGTTTGCATGTCTTTCCACCCTCAAAAGGATTATTGAGTTCAGGAAAAAAAAAAAAAACAAGTCTTGTGACAGTTATTCTAATATTGAAATGAATTGGTTTGAACTTAAGTGTGGGTTCTAGAAAGGAAGGTCAATCCAGTCAGGAAAAGGATAGGAAAGATGTGGTATTACAGTGTATAGAATATGGTGGACATCAACCACATGGGTACAAATTTATCCAAAATTGTACAAGCCAAGTATAAGTTCCAGCATTTTATTCACAAGACAAAGTATGAGTAATTTGTGGAACAACTCTTGGTAGTATGTTATTTGACAACAGAACTTAAATCACAGGACATTCAGGCTTTCAAAGTGTTCATGGATCAGAGGAGATGGCTTGCACAAGAACCCCATGAATTTAATATATGCTATAAAGCATATATCAGTAAATGGAGAATACTGAGACATCATAATCAGAAAGGAAAGATCACCTTAAAGACTTACATAATAAGTGCATGGAATGTCCTTGCCAACATTGAGGATTGGTTTCCAAATTTAAAGTTATAAAGAAGCACACTTAAGTAGAGCAGAAATGTCTCCACTAGTTGTGGATCAGTTCTGGGAGCAGGGTGATGGGCTTACTTGACAAAGATTGTTTTAATTAACTCTAAATAGCATTATCTTTTTCTTGCAGGGTGGACACACTGTGTCTCCATTGTAGGATAGCCCCATTTGATTTAACAAGATGCTCAGATTTCCATCTGGATTTTAATTCTATTTACTGGAAGACATAAGAGAACATTTTTATGCAAAACACTGAATGCTTGATATATTTTTAAATTACTTTTCTTGAAGTTCAAGTATTTTAAGAGGTTGCTTTAAATTTTTTTAGAAGTGCTACAAAATAAAATTTTGATCTTTAGAATAGCATGAACATAGGGTTGCCCCACATTGTTTTCATTTGCCTTAGAGAGTAATAGATTTTCTAAATTTTCTTTCATTCAAGCAAACCAAGAGTTAGCCACATATATAGTGTTCAGATTTCATGATTTCCCCCAAAATTTTAATGGCTGATAGGGTCAAACAGGACATGAATGATGAATCTGGGTAGAAAAGTTCCATGCACCAGCCTCATTTTTTGCCTTGGTGATTGGCAATTACTTTCCAGCAGACTTCTGGTCACCGTGAGTGATGTGGATAACCTTCCCACTCACTAATATCCAAATTTCCTCTAGGAATTTTCCTTACCCTTTCAACAATGGCTTGTACTATGTGTCTTTATACTATGCAAAAATGAGTGGCCTAATTTTTTTCATTTTTCTTAAATTATATTAAATAAATTAAGTCATTGTCACATGTCAGCTGCTGGGATTATATTATAGGCCTCATATCACAAAATCTTTAAAGGACTAAAATGTAAATTCTATTATTTTCATTTTAATGGTGAGAATATCAAGGTTTAAACAATGTCAATGTCAATGTCACAAGACTCTTCATGGAAGGGAGGGTAAGAAACCCTGGAATTTAGCTGTAGTCTGAAATGCTTAGATGTTATACTAATTTTCTTTGATGGGAGACAAAAAATATTAGTTGAATGTTCAATAATTATTCCATAAATACTTTTGAATGAAAGAATGCATACCAATTATAGGTTAGTCTGGCTTTATTAATGAAAGTAAATTCACTGCACCCTTTTCTGACTAAAGTCTTGTATTTGAGTACAGGGACACTTCTTATACATCCATTTGAGTCAAATGATAAGACTTACCAGATAGGAATTAATCTACTCTTTTTATGTGGACTTTTGTATTCATACCAATAGCATATATTTTTCAGCACGTGACCTAGCAATGATTAATGGGTATTTGGGTAATGTCTATTGATCACCAAAGGAATAAAATATACAGTGAGGATTTTAGTCATAAGAAAATTCAAAGACAAGGCAGAAATGTGGTTTCTTCAACTGAACTGAACCTTCAGAGCACCAACTTGGTGCTGGATTGAATTACCTATCTGCCTAAGGACAAAATTGGCTTCAAATTCTGCATTAGAAACAGACACATAGGTAGCAGTCAGTGAACCCAGCTGGGAGCGTTAGAGCAATTTGAGAGCAGAGAGCTGATCAAGAGCTCACAAAAATGAATTCCCATATGCATATAACATATATGGCAATTCTGGACACAATTTTAAAAGATCCTTTATACTTTTCAAGCATGAAATATATTTGTTACTACTCATTGACAACTTTGCTTCTAAAAAGAACTCATTTAAGCTATTATAATTAGATATCTCCATTCAACGAAACGAAGCATGTTAACTTCACTAGGTGATAATTAACTATCCAGTAAAATATTATTATGGATTATTAATGCTTTAAATTGTATACAAGGGCATTTTACATGGAACAGTAACATTTTTAATGCACTGGAATCAGAGCAACTTCTTCCTATCTCTGTATGAAAGTAACAGATGATACCTATCAACACTCATAGCAAATATAAAAAACATACCTGCCACAAAGATTCCACAAAACATATTCACATAGAAAAATAACATCTATTTTTGCATGATTCAATTCGTTTTAGAAAGATAAAGAGGGCGTTTTAAATTTTGTTTATGTTGTTTTGATATTTTTACATAGATTTTGCTGTGATTAGCCAGACATGTGATAATAACTCAATGCATTGCTCTTTAATGGGAGAAGTGCAGTCATTATATGGTCTATATACTTTTAAACGGGGGAATTGTCCCTTCGCCCAATTTATTCCTCAGGTAAACATATACTTTCTCTTGATTTGTTTTTCTATTGGAAGATTGTTGCCATTTATTGGTAAGGGTCCTATGGAGTTCAATTTGTTAAACAAATCATAAAAAAGAGTGATGACTTGGAAGGAGTGTGTATTAATCAGACTATTCTAGGGAACAGAACAAACAAGAGTTATATATTATGAAATATTTATAGGAATTTGCTCACTTGCCTGTGTGGATGGGCAAGTCCAATTTCTCTAGGGCCAGCCACAAGCTGAGAACTCAGATGAAGGCTTTCAATGAATTCCCCAGGAGAAGCTGGCTGGCTGAAGTAGAGATGGAAATTCTCCCTCCTGACTGCAGAAATCATCATTTCTCCTTTCAAGGCCTTCTTTCTTTGTTGAAAACATGCTCCTCAGTTGACTGTAGGTGTAATTAGCCATAGATGCAATCAATTTCCTGATTATTTAAATCCATGAAATATCATCACAGTAACAATCAGGTCAGTGCTTCCTTGACCAAACAACTGGTCACCATAACCTGGCCAAGTTGACACATGAAATTAACCATCACAGAGTGAGTCATATTAATTTTGCCAGATTTACAAACAAGCTTGCATCTATAAAATACAAGTTCATGAAAATTATTACAAAAATTTTTAAAAGACTTGAATTATGTCTTCCTACACTTTGGGCAATTAGGTAGCATGTTTCCTGGTGGAAGAGAAGAAATGATGCAGAAAATGAAAAGTAAAGAAGGAAAAGATGACCACTGACCTTCTTTGGTAGCTTGTCTTGATAGTAACTCCAGGAAATTATTTAAAATAAAATAAAGACATATATCTCAGATTTCAAGTTGTGACCACTTAACTATTGGGACCTTATGAATAAACAATATCTTATTTCTTCCTATTTGCTTTGTAGCATTAGAAAATTTACATAGTCTCTTTTTGCTGTATTGTCCTTATTATAAAAATGGAGATAATAATATTACTCATAGGGATCTAGGAGATTAATATGTTAATGTGATATGCTCTTAGAAAAGTGCCTGACGCATAGTGCTAGTCAAATTTTAGCAATCTTTACTCTGCAAATTGGGTATTCATAATACCAAGGTGCTATCTTCCTGACAATCAAAATGATGGTTATAAAAATTGTGTTTCATTGCAACATGATGTGTAGTACCGATGCCAAAATGATTCAACAAAATCTATGAATTCGATGCTAAAGGCTTAGATACATATTTTGGTAGTGATTTTACAAAAAGAGATATATTATTCCTTAGAGGAAAATTGAAATTACTAAATAATAGAATGGAAAATATTGATTTTTATGACGTATACTGATTTGATTGTTTATAAGACTTGAGTGACTGTAGTAGTTACCTATATCTGTTAGTGACTATTAAATATATAAATGTACTAAATTTGTTTAATTACTATTCCATTTATAGAATGTAAAGTCCCTCCCCCTTAAATTTTGGAATTATGTTATAAATTCTAGACAGTGAGGCAAATTTACTAAACTGGACACATTGAAAGCCTGAAGATTACACTGCCTCTTAGAATTTGGACAAATGTTCTTTTAAATGAAGAACTAGCTTTCTTGCCCATATTTATGAATGCTTTGTGTGTGAGAGGAAAGGAGTCTCCCCAGATTTTACCTTTGCAATGAAAGCATTTTTTTAAATAAAAATTTGCATATTTTTTAAAATTAAATTTTAATTTTTTGTCCACTCTTCAATAAACAGCCTTGTGATGTATTCTTCTGCAAAGTTACTTCAATCTTATTATGTTTCAAGATTTAAACCAATATCAAGAGTTAACCAAAAAAGTTCATCTCCCATCCCAGACATTAACAATATAATTGGGGAGAAAAGATTAATCAAAAGAGTTACAATGTAATGTATTGAGTATAAAGGTATAAGGAAAGTGACAAAACATGATTTTGAATTTTAGAAGTAATACAGATTACTTCTGCATGGGGTTTCAAAGAAAATTTGAAATTTATGATCAGCCAAGAAGGATATATACACTGCCTAGCCTTCAGGTCTAGAATGGTAACAGCAACCCTCTGTTACTAGCTATTTCAGTTATCTATTGCATAACTAACCACCCCAAAATTTGTAGCTTAAAGGAATAACAACCATTTACTTAGTCATACTCTTTCAATTTTGGTAGGATTTATACGACAGTTTATATTTGCTCAATGTGATGCTGACTGGGGTGGCACATGCAGCAGGATTCGGCTGGGTTCTTACCTGGGGCAGATGAAAAGACTTAGACGTGTATGGGCCTCTCTCTAGAAAGGTAGGCTTCTCACATCATGGTTCAGGGTTCCAAGAAAGTAAAAGCAGAAGCTTCCAGGTCTTTATAGAGGTGGTCTCAAAATTGGCACAGCATAAGTTTGACAAAATTGTCTTGGTCAAAGAATATCAAAACCTAGCCCAGAGTCATGGGAATTGAAAATCAACTCCATCTTGATAGGAGGAGTGCACATATAACTGCAGGAACTGAGGATGACCATCTTTTTAACCTGAAAGCTACAATACTAGCCCTGGAACACTGTATTTTTCCTTTTGATTTTCATAAACTCTTTCCATCCCTTGGTAATATTTTTTTTATTAAACTTTTCTGGAATCACCCAGTCTGTTTCCTGCTAAGATTCTGACTGATAAAATAACTGTTACTGAGAAGGGGGCCCAGGAAACAGACTTTTGCAATAGGATTCAGAAATTGTATTATGCATGTATTTGAGGGGTGTACTGATAGCTTCCTTGCCAGCAGACAATGATAATCTGTCGCAGGCAATAACAATGATAGGGGCTGCTTTTGGAAGCCATGAACCAAAAAGTTGCAAACGTTTCTGAATTTCTATTCAACCAGAGATGAGAGAGCATGTATAGGAGGGGATTCTAGGATATTGAGTTAAATAGGACGAAATATAATCCTTTATTGATTTTATGATAAACTTAGTATTTAATGCAGTAGTTTCTGAATTTGGGTGTGCTAATAGTAGTTTGCTCATCTGAATAATTGAAGCCTAGGTTTCAATGGCTTATTGTCATTGAGGTGAAAATCCCAGAAATTCCTAGGTATGTTGTAAGGAAAGAATTCAAAGACTAGGGATAAGGAAATGCTATATGCAACCTATTAAGACATTCTCTACCCACAAACAGAATGATTCAAAGGATAATCCCTTCAAAACATTAAGAAATGCTTTAATGAGAGGAATACAAGAATCCTTGAATTGTTCTGTGGTATGTATCTTATGTAGGCCAGAGAAGACTGTGGGGTGTTATAATGAAATTGAATTCCCTTATCTCTATAGGAATAATGGAATTATAAAGTAGTAGAGGCAGGTGAAAGCACTGAAACTTTAGAGACAAGAGAAGAGCAATTATCTCAATAATCCATAAATAGGAAATTATGGCCAGTGATTACACCAACAGGGATCTGTGCTGTTGGCTAATTTATCACTGTATCACTAGAAAGGATATTAATGATTAGATACTAGTCTGCAGCTTGTTTTAGTTTGTTAAAGGCTGACAATGTAAAAATACCATAAATGGGTTGGCTTTTATAATGGGAATTTATTAGGGTAAAATCTTACATTTCCAAAGCTGTGAAAATATGCCAATCAAGTCACCATCAGAGATACTGTCTCACCAAAGGTTGGCTGCTGGCAGATCCTGGACTGCTACCATGTGGCAAGGCAAAATGGCAGCCAGTCTCTGCTTTCTCCTCCAGGCTTACTTTCTCCCTGAGCTCAGCTGTGGGCTATCAGGCATATGAATCATCTCTTGCAGTTCCCCAGGCTATGTCTCTTCAGCTTCGGGCTGCTCAGTTGATGTATTGGTCAGTCAAAGGGGTGCTGATGCAAAGTACCCGAAGTCTGTTGGCTTTAATAAAGTGTATTTATTTGGGGTAAAAGCTTAAAGTTATGCCCTGAAAAGTCCAACTCAAAGTTACTTCCTTACTAAACTCTGTTGCCATGTATTGAAGCTAGATGGCCAAAAAGGTTTGCATGGGTTAGGCCTTCTCTTCCTTCTTAAGGCTCCATGTGTTCAGCTTCTTCTGATCTCAGCTGTAGGCTGGCATAGAGCTCACCTGTTTTCCCAGTTCTCATTTCTTTCTGGGCTCAGTTGCTCTGTTCTCTTCACAAGGTCAGCTTTAAACTATCCGACAAATGGTTCATCTCTCTTCCTTCCCAGGGCTTCTGCCTTGACTATGGAGCTGTCTCTCTTCCTCTGTGTATCTTCTCTGTGTATCTACTTCTGTGAATGTCCATTTATATAGCACACCAAGAGGATGGGGTCTCAACTCTGCATACCCTAATGACATGGTCAAATCAAAGCCCTAATCTTAACATAATCAAGTAAATGTAAAACCTTTGAATTTAATACAATCAGAGGGTATCATGCCTGGAGGAACAGGCCAGTTTACAAACATAATCAATATCTCTTTTTGGAATTCATAAATAATATCAAATGTCTGCAGTTGATTTCAGCCCCCACCCTCTTTCTCAGCCTCGTGGTATTTCTCTTTCTATGGTTGTTTGTGATCCTGGAACCCTCTCACACATGGCAGGGTAAAATGTCAGATCTCTTTTTCTCTATGTTTCAGAATGTGTCCCCTGTTTATAAATGACTCCACCAAGATGGCTGGGATCCACCCTGGGTCACACCTCACTGAAGTATTCCAATCAAAGACCTTCAACTGAATTCAATCCAATCAAAAAGTCCCATGCTCATAGGACTGGCTTAACTTAATAACATAATTTTTTGGGATTCACAAAAGTCTCAAACCAGGACACAGCTTAACATATAATGGCAAAAAATTATCTTTGTATGGTGACCAGAATCAAAGCTAACACACTGTATTAAATAACTATAGCCTTTTAATCAATAAACCAATTCCAAACTCCATTTCAAAAAATCTGCATCCCTTTGAGGAAACATCTTGCAATATAAACTTTTGGTTATACATTATGGATCCAGTAAACTTACCGAGAATTTAGAGAGACATGTTATCTACTCCCGCAAATACAACCCAATAAACTTTGGCAGAAAAGGGCCTGGAAAACCACAATAAACTCTCCCATTTAGAAAATGGAAGAATGCAATACACATCAGAAAATAATTCTTCCCACAGCCTTTCCCAAGAGGGACCTGTTGCTATTTATCAGAGTGACTGTATAGTGGGGAAAACAACACCCAGAACTTCTGTGATTTATAAGATTTTGGCTCTGTATTTGCAGTACTTTCTAGAAACCCAACAATCTATCACTTCTAAGTTGCTAAAAACTGTCTCTATCCTTCACCAAAAGGCCAAAGCTCCTGTCTGGCAGCACTTTGTGTTTGGGTAATTCTCCTTAATTTTTTCCCTTTCAGACCTACTTTTGATAACAACTTTCCTCTTTTACCAGCCAATACTGAATGTGCTGGTTTCCTTAATTCTTGCCCAAAATTTTGAAAAATTTTCCTTTGCTAAAACTCTCTTCAAACTACCTACTTTGAGTGACATCTGCTTTCTTCTGGAACCCTGCATGAATCAATATATTATTATAAACTTATAATCACCATTAAGGCCTAGGCACACATTCAAGTGGGGAGGTATCCTTACCAAACAGGAATGAGAAAGTATTGTTTTACCTCTGTGGGGGTTATAATTATTATTCCAAATATACATCTTTGGCTTCTTTGGCAATTGACTAAATCTGAGGTATTGCTTCAGTGAGTACCCATTATTCAATTACCAAAACCTATTTCCTTTGATGGCTAAGATTTTCTTTTCTTTCTTTTTTTCCTTACAAGTGCTTGATAGATAGAATAGAATTCTATTGCCTTGAATGTGCCTTCTTGGCTTCTCATATGAAGAGTGTTTACTTTTAATGCTTCCTGAGTATTTTTCTGATTTGGCTTCAAATAATTTGTATGCAGTGAAAGAATACTCCTTTCTATGTCTCCACTTTCTTTCCATGGGCAGGATGGAGGCTTGATTGAAGGGCTGATCTATATTTTCATTTTGCATAAGGGTTAACCCTAGGACCTTGGTTTCCTGTGACAAGAATGCTAGCTCTTCTTTGGGGATAAAAGTAGCTACATGTCAAAAATATTGTGAAGGAATGTGCCGTTTAGATAGATTCATTGGTCAGATATTTTCGTAACCACTAGTTTGGATACCTATATTCTGGTTATAAATTGCTGACTAAGTGTCCCATATTCTGAGCATTTTAACAGGCTAAAACCAATCCAGCTGAACCAGATAATAAATTTCCAAAATTTAGAATATGTTCTCAAAAAATTAACGCTTTTAAAATATGAAAATATAACTTGAGCCTTCCAATGCTGAATTTCATTCAATTTTTTAACTATGTTGCTGTTATTATGGAAGAGCTAGAGAATTAAGTATGAAGTGTATAGTCTATATCCTCGTGAATTAAGATGTGGACTCAAAGTTTTCGATTTCACTAAGTTGTATCTTTCAGTCAACAAAAGTTATAAATATAAATGTCCCAAGAGAAAAAATTAAGGACACTAGAGATAAACATGATCTTTGAAATGTGATTAGAATTTTTACCTGTATTTTCTTTGGATGTTTCCTAACTGTCTTGAGTTTCATAATGCTTATCTGTATGATGAAGAAAATGGCAGTTAATCCTTAGATCTTTTTAAGGATTCTAGAAGAGAGCAATGAGGATAAGGCACAGAGAACCATACAAGATATAGTAAGGGACAAATAAATGTTCCCTACTCAAAGTTAACTGTATATAATTTAATTTTAATATATGCTAACTCGATAATTGTTTTAATATATCTTTTTTTCTGATTGTCAAGAGATGAAAATATTTTAATTAATTTATTTGATATTTGGATTTTCCCTTCATTTCATATTCTTTTCTTTTTGCTATTTTCTAGTCTTTTTACTGATTTAGAGGAACTACTATATATTTTGGACACTTGATTTGCTTTTTATACCACTTAAATACTTCAATTTACCTCTTCATGATAAAAATTTTCATAAGACAGCAGCATTTAGTTCTGATTTTCAAGAATTCAGGGACATACCTATGTATTTTTACTGTCATAAAATTGTCATATAATTAGGCTTCATTTTCCTCATTTATAAATTACAGAGTTTGGAACAGAAAATTTCTAAAATTCTAAATCATAGAATGAGAAAACATTTTCTGAAATATTGAAGAAATTATAATTTTTATGCAATCTTTTTCACTTCAATAGCAATTACCACTCTTTTCACCAGACTTATGCCTGAATATATTTGCTTTTATGCAGGATATTGTGGCTTTCCTACTTTCACATTTATAGAATGGGCATAGAAAATAAAGGGAGAAGATTAGGATGAGATGCAATTTAATTTTTCATTTTTCCACATCTATGAGTTAGGCATTATTTAAACCATTTTACAAAGGAAAAATCTTTTTTAAAAACTGTCATGTACTAACTAATGATTGCTGACTTCAGAACTATTGAAACATATTTGAAGTAGAAATCTTCAAAGCAATTAGCTCTTTACTGATAAATATTTTTAAAGGTGCAGCTATTAAGTGAAAACTTAAAAATAAATCACGAAATTTAATTCCAGTTACAGAGATTAGTTGGCTGAAAAATTCTACAATATGTATTGTATTTTCCTTTGAAGTGGTGACTGAAATCATAATGCCAAGAATATCAGAAGTGTCAGAGCTTGGACTCTGAAAAAACATACTGTGAACAAGAGATTTGAGTGCAAATGCTTGTTAATGGAGAACATCACAGATCATAGCTGTAATGAGTGAAGGAAGCAGGATAGGGCAGAACAAGGAGTTGACAAGTAATTCGACTGCAACAGAAATCTTGGTGGATCTCATGGGAGCCTTGACCTGTGATGGCCTTTCAGAGATATCTCACATTGTAACAAGAGGAGCCAGGCATTTGCACTCCTACATTGACTGGGCATTAAATGTGGATTTCCCCTGGGGAGAAGCTTAACTAGAATAAGGCAGCTTCTTTCTCCTGAGGGCAATTCCTGGAGAAGAATTCAACTGTGAGCCATCATCAGCCACATTCTTGGTCACTGGAAGAAGAAGAGTATCAGTCCTGAAGAGGAACTGGGTACATATCTCAGATCTGATATAAATGCATTAGAAATGATTCTATGAACAGATACCTTCTGATAGCATTTTCTCAGTTTTGCTTTCAATGCCATTTTTATATATAGGATCTGTAAAAATATCAGCATTATCTAAAGGTTCAAAATGTGGACAGTAGGACAGACCTGAATGTTAATCATAGCTCTAATGTATAAACTGAGCCAGATGATTTGATTTTTAAGTCCCATTTGTGAAAAATGATCTTTATAATACCTACCTTAGAATATTTTTAAGAGGTTAAAATGTGATGGTTTATGTAATACTCAGTCCAGTGTCTAAAAGTTAATGTGTACCCAATAAGTAGCATCTGTCTTATATAAGTTTGCCAGCGCTATTGTAATAAAGTACCACAGACTATTGTCTTAAATAATAGGAATTTATTTCCTCACAGTTTAGGAGACTAGAAGTCCAAATTCAAGGTGTCAGTAGGTTAATGCTTTCTCTGAAGTCTGTGATGTTCTGGTAGTAGTTTGCTGGCAAATTATGACTCAGTCTCTGCTTCCATCACATGACCATCTCTCTCCTTCTGTTTTCTCTTCTTGGATCCAAAATTCCTCTGCTTATTAGGACACGACTCATATTGGATTAAGACCCATTTTGATTTGGTTTGATTTTGCCTTAACTAATAACATCTCCAAAGATCCTATTTACAAATGGGCACATATCTGCAGGACAGGGGTAGAGGGGGTGTCTTTAGGCCTTGAACATGTCTTTGTAGGAGCATCCATATTAGAATATTATAAATTGAAGAAGGAAACCCATTGTATGTGTCCCATTTACCTCATGTAAATAACAGTAATAATTCTTAATTTTCTACTGAGCATTTATCATGTCTGTGACACAATTCTAGTTGTTTTACATATTGATGCGACGTCAAGGGGGGGGGAGGGATCCCAACAAAGATCAAATTACACCTAAAACTAACTTAGTTGCCAGGATTATAGACTTTTTTGTATATATGAAGAAGCTACATGCAAACAGAACTTCAGTAAACACTTTTCATATTAGAATACATATTTGTAACATTGCTTTCCATCTCCGATAAGTTTATGAAACTTTCCAAAGGTAAATGTGGCCACATGAATAGTTTTAATGGAATCAATTTCCAGATCTTCAACTTCCCCAAAACTCTTTTTTAAATTTCATCTTCCCAAGTACACTTATGCTATAGCAGCTTATTTTCCACTTCCTCTCTCACAATTGGCCTTCAGGCACCATTCCTCACCTTTCTGTGAGTCATTCATTCTAAGAGGAAAATCATCTGTAGTGCCAAACAAAGGGAGGGTTCTAAGTATTGTTGTTGGGTTAATAACTGGGTAACAAATCCTTTAGTAAAGTGGGTAATTGTTTCTGTCAACTTTGAAGGAGAGTGTAATCAGTTTGTCAGCTGACCATAAAATACATTTCGATGACAAATCACTATGTGATTTTGGCCTGTAACTCAAAAGGAGTTCAACATTGGCCACTTTGCAAAAACTAGATAAGTCTTAGAATTTTATCTCATTTTATTTAGTTATTTCTTTCTTTTGCCTGCATTTCCTTTCTGAAAAGTTGCAATTGATCCAAAACTTGAAATCTTATTCAGGAGACAGACTGTTTGGACTTGAACTCTAGCTTCACCAAAAGTAGTTGAGCAATTTTGGATAAGATATTTCATTCCTCTTTGCCTTACTTCCTCTTCTGTGAAAGAATAATAATAGTTACTCATCTCAGAGTCTTGTGTTCACAAGAAAATGTTTATATTTCAATCTTATAAATTACTATTTGGGTCATACTGATGGCTAAATAAGGATTAGCTACTTTTATTATCATTGTAATTATTATTATAATTATTTTATATGTCAAGCTCATAAACCCTTCATTTTAGCAAAATTGTCCAAGAATGTCTAAGTTTTCTTTGCAAGCTTCTTTCATTCCCATGGGGATTAGCAACTTTCTTAAGGCATCATCCTCTAAGAATTTTCAATTTGTCTGATTTAGAAGCATAGGAATTTTTAAGCAGGAAAATGATTATATGTAATAACTATAAGCCAAATATAAAACACAAAAATATTCAAATAAATTTAATACAATTTTCTCCACACAATTTTTTTAAATGAAAAAGATCTTTTGTGAGGAAATTCTTTTTTGGACTGAATTTAGTCATGTAAAACATAGTTCTTTAGGAAAGAATCTGTGCATGGTGGCTTAGAGCTATGTTCCTGAGAAAAAACATGTTCTTATTCTATTCCTATGGGTGTGAACCCATTTTAAATGGGTTTTTGATGAGGTTACTTTTATAAAGGTGTGGCTCACCTCAATCAGGATTGGTCTTAATCCTATTACTGAAGGCCCTATAGAGAAGAGCACAGAGAGAGAAATCAAGAAGGAGTAAACAGAATTGAATGTCAGCAGAATCTGGAAAAAGAGATGGAATGATAAAACAGGATAATTAAAGAATCTGAAATTAGTAAATAATTTGCTATTCACCAGCTAGTCATGCATGTTAGCTGTTGATGGGCTATTTTTGCTGGACTGTTCTATTCAGCTCTTATAATTGAGCAAAGTCCACATGTTTGTGATCATAAGTCTCTGAAGGCATTTTTGATTTAATACAAGGGGCATAATGAGTATCCCAAGTGGTAATTAGAGTGTTCTTATGATAGCTTCCTTCTTGAGTGTCATGGAGTATGAGTGAAACCTCTAATAAATCACCTTTGAATAACTGTAATTATAATACAGAACAGTTTTAAATCAAATTTAATTTCAATCAAAATAAAATCATTGTATACTTTTGTCTTCATTCGGAATCCTCAACATCTAAAGGTATATACCTCAAAATATACTTCTAATGTCATCTGTTGGCCCTTATACCTAACATAACATTTTGGGTGTCAAATTTTTCATAGAAGCATATTATTACATATACACACACATTATTCTCTAGTCATATTTTTCTCATGAGCCACAATTTTCATTAAAAATAAAAATACTGCTGTCAAGCTGGTTGTGGTAGTTTGAGGTTATTTATGAATCCCCAAAAAAAGAAAGATGCTCGTAAACTAATCTATTCCTCTGGGTGTGATACCCTATGATTATATTAAATTCAAAGGTATTAATTTTACTTGATAAAACCAATTAAGGGCTTTTGATTTGGCCATGTCATTAAGGCATCACTCAAGTTGAGTCTCTGCCCCCAGGGTAGGCTGATATAAACGGGCACTCACTCAAGAAGAAACATGGAAGAAGAGAGAACTTGATCATTTCAGTCCTGCCACATGACCTAAAGAAGTTTCAAACAGCTAAAGCACTGGGAAAAGAGATGAGTCATTTGCCTAATAGGTGCAGTTGAAGAGAACAGAGCAGCTGAGCACCTGAGAAGACCCAAGAGACCAGGCAGAGATCGCTCACCTTCTTGCTTCAACACGTGGCAACAGCCTTTGGTGAGAAAGCAGCCTTGAGTTGGATTCTTTAGGGCTTTGTAACTGTAAGCTTTTACCCCAAAGAAATACCCTTTATAAAAGCCAACAGACTTCTGGTACTTTGCATCAGGACCCTTTGGCTGACTAAACTGGTCAGTTGCTTAGAAAATGTCAATTGCCTGGTGAATCTTCACAGGGCACATTGTTAATTTTATCCTACACTACAGAGCATAGAATTTAAGGACATTCTACTATGAATATTTACATCTTCTTTCTTCAAAATGTCATTCCATCTCACTAAAAAATATTAGAACCAATATAACTTTTAGTTACCCCTAGGAATATAGAAAAAATATTTTGGATTAATATTTATTTCATTGAACTATTTAGTAGGTATCAGCTGATAAAATTGAATGAAATATCCAACTATTATCATCTCCAACTAAGGTTTTGTAATGGACTATAACACATCAAACTGGATTTTCACATTAGTAATAAAGTAATCCATGTACAGAATAAAAAGCCATTAATAATAAAAAATTCTGAACATAGTCCAGAGTACTTCCACTGGCAACAATACCAGAGGAAAAAAATGCCATCAAATGCTAGTGTTGGTATTTTGTTTGTGGAGCCTGAGGCAGAAATTTTTACATAAACATTTAAACTCTGTCAGGAGCTGGTCATTCATTCATTCCATTTTTTTTTTATTGGTCCAAAACCCCATATTTCTTTTAATACAGATTCTGGCCCTAGGCAGATTTTACTTTCCACAACCACACAAACCTAGAAGCAAAACAAAATTTTGTTTTTCTTGTGCCATGAAGCACCTGGAGAATTTTCTAAAATGCATAATGCCAGGTATCATGGACATAACTTGAATCATTTGCTCTCAGGTGAGATCTAGAGATTATCATTTTTAAATCCCATCGGGACATTCTGAAATTCTGACATAGATGGTCCTTGGATTATTTTTGATGAAACATTTCTTTAGGCTAATAATGTGTCTCTTAAAACAAATATTTTATTAGGGATGTATATGTTTAGTACTTAAGACAATGGTTGCTGTAGAATAGGCTTTCAATAAATATTTGTTGTTTTAATGAGTGAATTAATCCACATTTTGTTTTTTTTAAATGCTATTGTTTGCCTCTAAGTTTATAAGAAGAGGCAAACTCTAATAGTTTTATTAAAAACTTTTATCAGTCTTGGAAAAATTATTGCAAAAAATATACTGTCTTCAAAAACAAACATCAGTTTGTGGTTCTTAATGTAGCATTAAACTGGGGGGTGCCTATTTTTTCACAGTACTTGAAAATATGAACATAGGCTTCAAATGGTGCTGGGGGTGGATGCAATTGAGAAAGATCCCACTGTAACAATTTCAAGATAGAAGTAAGATCAATAGACTAAAGCTTTGAAATCGTAGAAGACCAATATTTATATAAACTGGGTATATTTATGTTAACATTTTAGTAACCAGAGATTTTTAAGGTCATATTGACATTCAAATGTGTGATGAGACAATCTGGAATACACATTTTAATATTTGCCATCTTTCAGGTGTACAAAATTCCAACTTAATCATTTTTCACCCACCAACTGACTGTAAGGTTTTAGCAATGAGTTCAAAACTAGACATAATAATTTTGACATTGGGAGACTGAATTACAAGAAAGAGAGATAAAAAGGGGTCACAGGATAAAATGTTTCTGCTCTCTAGTTTCATTCATATTGAATGCTTTTCACATTCCAGTAGCTGAATAAAATTGAAATTTGTCTGCCACACATATACAACCAAAGCTTGAGAATGACCTCCCACCTACATAGTCTAACTTTGAAATCAACTCAATTAACAATTGTGGCTATATATCCTCTATCCTCAACATAATGAGCTTTAATCAAACAATGAAAAAGAATTGAGATTACAACTTTATTATGGTAATTCATGGATCATACTAACTTGTTGGAAAAGAGAAAGCGTTAAGGAGTCAAATTAACATAATTGGTATTTAGTCATTGAAAAATACTCCAATAGTATACTTGTTTTGTCTGGGAGGTAAAGTGCAGCACAAAATCAGGTTGGTACATTAAAAATTAAGAAAAAAAAAACTTTAAAAACTTTCATATTCCAAGTGAAATGTGAGTTATTTTACTTTTATTAAAATTAAAAATTTTACCAAAAAATAAACAATTATTAATACAAACTATTTTACTTATTTTTATTCAGTTTCTGAGATCTAACTGTAATACTTGCAAATCTTTTTGCAGCCTACATCACTCAGTTCCATAATGCAGGTGAATGCTAAGAAAATAAATATTGTCAATTATAATTTTTAAAACAAGATATTGGCATGACTTTAATATTCTTTGCTTTTTTGTCAGTTCTTAATTATATCAATAATTGTGTGTGTGTATATATATATATATATATATATATATATATATACAAATTTGTAATAACCCAATGATATATATAACAGGGCTACATATACTTAAAACTTAAGAAATGTATTTTCTTTAGCAATAAATATTACAATTCTCAAGCATCATTTAGGGTACCATGTTTTAAATTACAATAATTTTATATTCATCTTTTCATGTCAAGTGGATTTTTAAAAATTATTATGACAAGGAGTACTATTTATCTCATCATTGACCGTAATTTATTGCAACATAGCATATACTTTATATCTTTGAGTGGATGATTCCATTTTCTTATTCTTTTTAAAAATATTATGTTTTTATATTTCAATTATATTTGCTTATCTTTCCACTTAGACTAATGTAAAAGAATAATCTTTAACCCCAATTATGGAACATACCTAGTCAAATAGGGACTAAGTATATTATTTATGTTAAAAGATCTTTCCCAATAAAATATTCTACTTAAACTAACCCAAATTACTTATTAAAAATAATAAGGATCAATACCAAGATTATTCCCAATGTTTTGCACCTGCTTCCAAACAATGTTGCAAGTCACAATGTAGAAATATTTGAAAATAGCCCTGCTCTCAAAATGTACATTTTATATTGCTCTACTTTACCTTTAGTTATAACTCCAGCAAAGAGCACTGACTACTGCTGAGAATACAGCAGTGAGGAGAAACTGGCACATCAAATAAATAAAATAAAGTAAATTTTCACTTAAACTTACCTATGTGCACAAAAGCATCTTTTCCCCTATTAAACAGAAATTTATATGAGTTAACAGGTATATCACCCAGAGCTTCAGATACTTCAAAGACTTTTCACAGTTTAAGGGATATTTGAAAAAAATTAATGTGATAATCAAACTATTTAGATTCATGATCATTGGTCATATTATTTATGTAGTCATCTTGGGGGTTTTGTTCTACTGTTGAAAACAAAAAGATATATAAATTATAAGAATTAGATCTGAACAATGGAATCTATATTATCTGATTTTGAAAACAAACATCAAAAGAAATTTGGATAACAGAGAAAAAAGAAAATAAAAAGTCATGTTTAAATGGTTTATTTCACATTGCTTTTGTATAAAAACAAACTTGTGTATCATGTGTTAGTATAGGCATGATAGGATATTGAAAAGTTGAAGAAAGGCAGAACATTGCCCCTTACATTGGCTGCTCATTAAAATCATCTGGGACATTTCTAAATATGCTGATGCCTGGGCTTCACCTTCAGAGATTCTTACTTGAATGGTTTGACTGATCATGGGGCATTATTGTTTTAAAACACTCTCCAAGTTACTATACATCATTGAGAAACCTGATCTACAATTAAGACCAAATAAAACAAAGCAAATCATTTTAATGATTACTCCTTTGTCACTTGTGTCACATTTCTATTTGATAAAATTAGCAAATGTTTTAGACTGTAAATTACATTAATTGTATACTACTTGCTTCTTTTAATGTTAGTATTGTCACAGTTGTGTCGAGTATAAATTTTTTCCAATTTAAACAAGGCAAAAACTTTGATAAATTCCTAATATATTTGAACTATATATGAAGAAAATATTTCATCAAATTTTTTAAAGTTCATCAGTCACTTAAGGGTCTAAACTTTGTACTTTATTAACCATTTATCAAATGTAAATATAATCTGAAAAGTGAAATTTACAAATACAGCTAATAAACAACAGTTAATCCAGACCCTAACTTTTATTATTATTATTATTTTTAAAGAATCTTTAGATGACATAAATGTTACATAAAAATATAGGGGATTCCCATATACCTCAACACTTCCCCCTCCCACAATTTTCCTTATTAACAACATCTTTCATTAGTGTGGTACATTTGTTACAATTGATGAACATATATTGAAACATTACAACTAACCATGGTCTATAGTTTACCTTAAGGTTTACACTTTGCACCATAGAATTTTATAGGTTTTGAAAAAATGTATAATGGCCTGTATCTGTCATTTAAATGTCATACAGAATAATTCCAATATCCCAAAAATGTCCCATGTTACACGTACTCTTCCACCTCTCTCCCCTCAGAACTTCTGGTGATCTCTGTCTTTATATTAATGTTACAATTTCTTCCATTATTAGAATATTAAAAATATTTAATTCATAGTTGCATATTTAGTTCATAGTTGCATTCCCCCCTTATGTTTGGTCGTTCCTCAATCTTGAGGATTTGGGGATGGTAATGCCTACTCTGGTTCCAATTGAGGAGACTAAGATCCCATGGGGCAGATGGATGGAAATGTCTTTGCTTGCACCTTCTGTTTTTTGGGATGGGCATTGTCCATCATCATACTTTTGTTGTTCTGGGTGAGTTTGATGAATTGGAGGGTAGGTGTTGGCTGCAACTCTGCTGATATTCAGGGCCCAACCGGCATATGAACAGATTGAAGTCTCTGGGGCACATATTTAATGGGTATAATACTAATTATAGGTTCAAATAAAAGGGGCATAAGAACCATGTGTAAGAAATTATAAATGAGCCCAGCTCCAATACATTTGGGGGACAGGTTACCCTATATTCCAAGGTAAGGCCCACTGACAGGGTGACGAATTCCTGGCATTGTCTACCCTGCCTATAGTGTCCAGATGTCTCTAGAGCCAGCAGAAGTGCCCCTGCTTGAAGCACTGTTTACTCTGACAGTCAATGAGATCCTCCTAACACGTGCATAAACGTAACTTCTGGAATGACCTCCCTACTCACTATGAAATTTTTTAGCCATGAATACTTATTTGTATTTAATATTGCCCCCTTTTACTCAAGGTCTTTTTCCAAATGCACTGCTGGTTGGCACTTCATAATAATCTCTTGGTGCCAGGGAACCTCATCCCTGGGAGTCATGTTGCATGCCAGGGAGAAGGTAGTGAGTTTATATGCTGAGTTTGGCTTAGAAAGAGGCCACATTAGAGCAATAAGGAGGCTTTCAGGAGGTAACTATTAGACGATATATAATTCTAGGTTAAGTTTCAATTTCACAAGAACAAGGTTTATAAGTACAAATATCAGTATCAAGAGCCTGGCCTATGGATTTGTCCTCCTTGGCTATGCACTACCCATGTATTCTAGGGATTCTTACCACTCTATTAGAGAATGTAGCAGGACTCCCCAGGAGGGAAATGCAATATTCTTCCAGTTATTGTGTGGATTGCCATCCACGGAGACAACACCCCATGACCATTTGGACATGTTCATATTCCATAGAGGAGTGTCCCAGGTGCATCCTTCCCACACATTCCCCCCACCACAGACATCCCACACCAGTGATCCTTCCCTGCCACAGCTGCAACTTTTCTTAAACCCAAAACCTCTCCAAAAAAAAAGCTAAAAATTAAATAAAAATAATAAAACATAAAAATAAAAAAATAAAATATGAAAATTAAAAATAAAAAGATACAAAAATTAGAAGACAAAATTTTAAAATATATAATTTTTTTTTTTAAATTTGCATTGTGTATTTCAATCCTGTAAGACCTGCTATCTTTCATGGAGAGTGACAATTTCTTCTATGTGTTGCCCCAGTGTCTTATGATGTTTCACTTTATTTTCAAAGAAGCTTTAGGTAACAGAAAAGTCACATAGAAAATATTGGGGATTCTCATATACCCCATCCCCTCCCCCTCTCACATGTTCCCTTATTAATAAAATCTTACATGAGTATAATACATTTGTTACAATTGATGAACAAATATTGAAGCATTACCACTAACCATGGTCAAAGGCTTGCATTATGTTTCACATTCTGTACCATACACTTTTATAAGTTCTAACAAAATGCATAATGGTCTATAACGGTCATTGTAATTTGATGCAGAAAAATTCCAGTGCCCTAAAAATGCCCCATGCTCCATCCATTCTTCTCTCTCCCTCCCTTCAGAACACGTGGTAACCACTAGGTTGTGATTTTTGAAGAATAAGGTTCATAGTTACATGCATTAATATTGAGGGCTTTACATATTGGTCAGTCCTCTTTTTTTAGGCACTACCTATGTTCTCTAGAGACTCTTGTCCCTCTATTTGAGAACCTAACAGGACTCACCAGGATGGGAGTTTAATATTTTTTTGTTTATTTTGTAGGTCTCCACCCACTAAGATAACACCCAATAACAAGATGAACACTTTCATACTACATAGAAGCATGCCCTAGGTGCACTCTTTCCCACATGTCCCCCCACCCTTGATGTCCTGCATCAATAAGCTTCTCCTGCCGTATTCTCTAAAAAAACATTACCATCTTGTACTTTTAACCAAAGACCTAGAAGTCTCCAGAGTTCACTTGTTCTTTCTTCCAGCCATCTCCATAGTTCCATGGATAGTCCAACTCAACTTCCACCACTCTGCTCACCCTCACATTCCAGCACTGTCGACCCCACTCACATCCCTGCACCACTATCATCCCCAGCCACTGCCCAACTACCTCCTTCCACCTTACCATTGTTTTTGCCCATATTGAGCATCAGCTCACCACACTCTGTTCCCTTTCTGTCTCCTGATAACCTATCTTCCAGACTCTCGTTCTGTGAATCTCCTCAATTATGCTTAGGTCATATCAGTGAGGTCATGTAATATTTGTCCTTTTGTGACTGACTTACTTCACTCAACATAAGGTCTTCAAGATTCATTCATATCCACCCTTGTGACGATACTTCATTCCTTCTTGCAGCTGAGTGATATTTGATTGTGTGCATATACCATAATTTCTTAATCTGTTCATCTGTTGATGAACTCTTGGGTTGCTCCCAACTTTTGGCAATAGTGAATAATGCTGCTATGAACATTGTTGTGCATATATCTGTTCATGTCCTTGAAGCAAAAATGTTCAATTTTGAGGAAGCTTCATTTATCTAGTTTTCTTTCATGGCTCACACTTTGGATGTAAAGTTTATGAAACCATTTATTAAAAAGTCTTGTAGATGCTTCCCTATATTATCTTCTTGGAACCTTAGGGTCTTGGCTCTTATATTTAGATCTTTAATCCCTCTTGAGTTAATTTTTGTGTAGGGAATGAGATGGTGATCTCTCTCATTCTTTTGGATATGGGTATCCAGTTCTCCCAGCAAAATTTGTTGAAGAGGCCATTCTGACCTAATTGAGTGCGATTGGTGTCTTGCTGAATATCAGTTAAACATATTTGCAAAAATCTATATCAAAACACTCAATTTGCTTCCATTGGTCAGTATTTCTATCTTTGTGCCAATGCTATGCAATTTTTACCACTGTAGCTTTGTAGAATGCTGTAAAGTCAGGCAGCATGATTCCTCCTTTTTTTTTTTTTTTTTTTTTTTTCACAATGTTTTTGGCTTTCAGGGCCTTTTACCCTTTCAAATAAATTTCATAATTAGTTTTTCCAATTCAGTAAAAAATGCTGGTGCAATTTTTATTGGGATTGCATTAAATATGTAAATCACTTTGGGTACAGCAGACATCTTAATGATATTTACACTTCCAATCCATGAACATGGAATATTCTTCCATTTGCTTAGGTCTTCTTTGATTACCTATAACAATGTTGTGTAGTTTTCTGTGTAGAAGTCCTTTACATCTTTCGATAAGTTTATTCCTAGATATTTTAATATTTTAGTTGCTATTGTTAATGGATTTATTTTCTTAATTTCTTCCTCAGATCACTCATTATTAGTGTACACAAATGTTATTGATTTTTTTGCATGTTAGGCTTATATGCTGCCACTTTATTGAACTTGTTTATCAGCTCTAAAAGCTTTGTTGTAGATTTTTCAGGGCTTTCTATGTATAGGATCCTGTCATCTGCAAAAAGTGAGATTTTTACTTCTTCCTTTCCAATTTGGATGCCTTTTATATCTTTTTCTTGCCTAAGTGCTAGAGCAAGTACTTCTAACACAATGGTAAATAAGATTAGTGATAGTGGGCCTTCTTGTATTGTTCCAGATTTTAGAAGAAAGTCTTTAGCATTTTACCATTGGATATGATGTTAGTTGTGGGTTTTTCATATATACCCTTTATCTTGTTGACGAAGTTTCTTTCTATACTTATCTTTTGAAGTTTTTTTTTTTAATCAAAAAGGATGCTGTTTATTTTCTAAAATGCTTTTTCTGCATCAATAGAGATGATGATAATTTTTTTCTTTCAATCTGTTAATGTGGAATATCACATTGATTTTCTTGTGTTGAACCATACTTGCATACCAAGGATGAAACCCACTTGCTTATGGTGTATGATTTATTTGATGTGTTGTTGAATATGATTAGCAAGTATTTTCTTGAGGATTTATCATCCAGGTTCATTAGAGGGATTGGTCTGTAATTTTCTTTTCGTTTGGTGTCTTTATGTGGCTTTGGCAATAAGGGTGATGCTGGCATTATAGAATGAGTTAGGCAATATTTCCTCCACTTCTACTTTTTGGAAGAATTTAAGAAGAACTGGTATTATTTCTTTCTGGAATGATTGGTAGAGTTCACCTGTGAAGCCATCTGGTCCTTGGTTCTTCTTACTTGGGAGGTTTTCGATGACTAACTCAATCTCATTACTTGTGATTAGTCTGTTGTTCATCAATTTCTTCTTTTGTCAATGTAGGCTACTTGTGTATTTCTAGAAATTTGTCCATTTCATCTAAGTTATCCATCTTGTTGGTATACAGTTTTTGAAAGTATGCTCTTATTATACTCTTTGTTTCTGTGAGATCTGTGGCAACATCCTCTGCCTTGGTTTTTCTATTTTTATATATATTTACATCTTCTCTCTTTTTTTCTGTTATTCTAGCTAAGGGTTTGTAAAATTTGCAAATATAACCAATAAACCACAGCTAATCCAGACTCTTTTAACTTTTAAAAACATTTTTTTTAATGAGAAATGTCAGTTTTCCCCTTGCCCTTAGTAGTTTGTGTAGATAGTCCGCAACCACTAGAAAACCACAAACATGCCACTATACACTATACTCTGAAATGCTATCAAAAGGGAGTGGAGTTTTAGATAATCATACTTAAAACAAAGCGTCAAAATGTACTTTTATAACATATACTTTTTCACAAATTAAATCTTCATTTTCTTTACATATTCATTCCTAACAGCCTTAGTATTCTTAATATGAAGAGAGAATGCCTGCTTCTAGCATATATTCAGCTCAGTATCTTATCATGGTGCATTTTGCATGGATATATTTTGATAATTAAAGTTTCAATGGATGACTTCTTAAATTTATGAACTACATTATCATTTTATGCACATTTTAATTTACAACCTGAATTAGTAGCTTGTATTATTGTCATTAAGAAAAATAGAAAAATAGTACTAGCAATTATAAATGGCATGAGTTGATGTAAGCATTTTTGTTAGCCCTGAAGCAGTTCTGATAGCTTTATTGTCTTAATCAAGTTAGTGAACTCCCTTTATTGCTCTTTGGAAGTGGTAGTTTTGAACACATGCTGGGGTGTTAGTTCACTGTTGCCAAATTAAAAATGATAATTCTCATGTGTGAAATAACTGTATGGACTAATGACCAAATATTTTTATAATTTGAGCCACTATTGCAGCAGGTTGCCAAACAATTAGACAACATTACATAATATATGCTTAATGTAAAGAAAAAAAAAAAAAGATATCTGTAATACGACAGAACAAAGGCAATAGAAAGAGGATAAAAATATTATATATATTTCAATAATTAAAACACACAGAAGATTTAATATTTTGATTGCAAATAGTAAAAATAAGCTCATGTATCCTAACTTCTTAATACCCCAAGTATTTAATGGAATTAATATTTATTGTACCTGCTTGGGAAAAAAAATGAAAATGTGATTAAAGAACTGTTATTAGCAGAGCTCTTGACCTTGTGGAATTGAGAGTCTTATTTTGGGAGATTTACCTGTAGTAAATGCACCTTTCAGGAAGGAAAAGTCTGAAAATTGGAAATGATTAAGGGAAATAAATTTCTGGAAAGAGTGCATTGGGAGGTAAGTCAAGTATGGATGATGAAGTGTCTGAAATATAAAATTTGACTTTGAAGTTTATCTAAAGGGCAAAGAAGAGTCACCTAATAAGCTTTGTATTATATAGGGAAATTATTCTTGTGGCAATCCAAAGGTTGTATTTGAGGGAGTTAAGTGGATTGATTAGGAATCTTTTGTTATAACCCATGTGGGATTTCACTATAGGTAATGATATAGAAACAGCTGTAAATGGAGATCAAAGACCAGTTAGAACAAATTTATAGAAGTAACATGTACATAATTTTGTGATGTTAAATAAGGGCATGAGAGGAAAATAAACGGTAAGGTAATCTCCCAGATATTAGCTTGCTATGTAGAAGAATGTTGCTTTCAGTACATGAGAGAGTACTACAGAAGTAGAAGCAGTTATTGAAGATAAGAAAAATCAGTGTAACAGAATCTCGCAACTTAGAGAGTTATCTAAATATCAACATCCTTGGCATCACCTGGGATTTTATGACAAATGCACAATCTCACCTCCTGCAAGATCTGTTAAACCCAAACCTCTATTTTAACAGAATCCCTAGATAATTTGAATGCACTTGTATGAGTTGTAATATGTTACATCTGAGACCCCTTTATTACTTGAGGGAAAATAAATCACAAGGTAAATGTAGAAATCAGAAATATAAATATGAATGTCAGTAGAGAGCCGCCAAATGAAAATATAAATTTGAGAATCAGAAGACATAGCCATGGAAGAAGATAAAATTTTCTGAGTAAAATGTGTAGAAAAAGGAATTGGTGGGATTTGGGGAAAAATCAACATTCTAAAAGATGTTAGAACAAAAAAAACAATGAAGGAAGCTGAAAAGAAAAAGCCTGTAAAAGGAAGTCATGATGAGAATAAAGTCATAGCATTCATTGGGGAGGAAATCTTAATAAAACATTCATCTTTTCACTGATAGGGTCTGAAAAATGTCCATTGGATTTGGCAAAAGTGGGATATTGGTAACCAATTCAGATCATAATAGTTTGCATGGAAGACATGTAAGAAAGAGTAGAAGAAGATACAGAATAACTGCAAAAAAACTGCTTGTGGTTTAAAGGAAAGAGGAAAGATAGTGGTTAGAGTGTGGTAAGCAGCCTGTAAGATGATCCAAAATAGCCTTACCCTTGTGTAATCCTCTTACCTCATTGGCTGGATTTAATGTCTGTTAATCAATAGAATATGGCTGAAAGGATAGAATATCAATTTTGATATTAGATTACAAAAAGATGGTGGCCTCCATCTTGGGTGTCCTTTCCTCCTTGCTGGTTAACTCTATGGCATTCTACCTGACACTTTGTGTGCTGCCCTATAGAAAGGACAAAGTGGAAAGAAATAGCTGGCAATGATCTGAGGCCTGTCAACATTCAAGTATGTGAGTTTGGAAACAGATGCTCCCCCAGTAGAGCCTTAAGATGACTACAACCCAAGCCAACAGCTTAACTGAAGACTGTTGAGAGACAGAGAGCCAGCATCACCCCACTAAATTATACCTGGATTCTGGACCCATAGACACTATGAGTAATAAATACTTATTTGTTTGTTTTTAAGTCAATATTTTATGCAGCAATAAATAACTAATAGAGATTTGGGAACCTTGAATTGGGGTGCCGCTGTAACCTAAAAGTGTAAGTGGTGACAGTGGCTTTGGAACCAGGCAGTAGACATGGAGAAGCATCTTAGTGATAGCTTAAAATACCTTGAATACACTATACATAGAATATTATACTTTAAGAAGACTGCAGTGAGTGAGGAAAATATTACTGAAAACTGAAAGAAAGTGGATTGTGGGAGAAATGTAAGTAATGATTTTATTTGCAATTATGTGGAAAGCAGAAAAATGTGTCTAATGATCTAGGTGATATACCTAAGGAGACTTCAAATCACAGTTTGATATTCTGCCTTTAAATTATCAATTATTGCACTATTACCTGTTATTTAAATTTAATCATTAAATTTTTCCATTGAAATTGCCATACAGTTTTAGGTATATCTTTCACTAATTTCTAAATATTCCATCATACAGGTTTATATTAATTTATTTAATTATTCCCCTCTTTTATCAGAAATGCAAATGGTATATAGACTTATATATATTACCTGCAAGAGTTTAAAGAAATCGGAATATATTTTTTGTTTTATTTTAACTCTTGTAGATAATATAATAAGCATCCTATTTAACACACTTTTGCATGCCACATTACTTATTTTGTTAGGTTAAACACTTTCTATGTTAAAGACTGAAGATACAATATCCTTTTCCAAATTGCTGTTTTAAAAGTCTTTGTGTATCTGTGTCTGTGTGTTTTCTTATTTTTTCTGTATAATAAGTTTTATTTACAGGGAAGTTTTTGATTGCATAAAAGTTACATCAAATGTATGGAGGTTCCCATATATCTCACTCTCTCCCCTTCCCACATTTTACTAAAATCTTACATTATTGTGGAACATATCTTAGAATTGATGGACAAATATTGGAATATTACTACTAACCAAGATATATAGATTATATTATGGATTAAACTTTTCACTGTTCAGTTTTACAGGGTTTGACAAAATGTATAAGAACTATATCCGTCATTGAAATATCATGCAGAACAATTCTAATGCTCTAAAAATTCTCTATGTTCCACCTATTCTTCCCTTCTCCTCCCCTCAGAAACTCTGGTAACCACTATCTTTATATCAATGTTACAAGTATTTCTGTTACATCAATTATAATAAGACTACTTTGCTCAGGGTTGCATTCCCTCTTTATGTTTGTTCATTACTCAATCTTGAGGATTTAAGGATGGTGATGCCCACCTAGTTTCAGATTGAGAGGGGGCCTAGATGAGGTAGATGGCACAAACTGTTTTTCTTGCAGTTGTAGATAATCTTTGTTTCCTGGGATGAGGGTTGCCCATAATCATCATTTTGTTAGTTGTCCTAACAAACCTGATGAACTGGAAAGCAGGAGTTGGCTGCAACTCTGCTGGAATTCAGGGCTCAGCCGACATATAAACAAACTGAAGATTTGAGTCTCTAAGACACATACTCAATGGGTATAGTGCTAATTGTAGGTTCAAATAAAGAGAGTAGAAGAATCATGTGTTGGGAAATTATAAAGAAATCTAAATATTACATTGGGGAAATAGATTATCATATATTCCAAGGTAAGGACCAATTATGGGGATGCTGATTTAATGGGGTTGTGTGCCTTGACTACAGTGTCCATATATCTCTACAGCCCTCAGAAGCACCCTTGTTTGGGTTTTGTGTACTGTGGCAGTTAGTGTGATCTGCCTGAGATGTGCATAAGCATAACCTCTGAAACACCCTCCCAATACACTTTGAAATCTCTTAGCAATAAAAACTCTTTGGTATTTAATGTTTTCCTTTTTCATCAAAGTCTTTTTACAAATGCATCATTGGTTGGTGCTTGGTATTCATCCTTCAGTGCCCAGGAGGTTCATCCCTGGGAGTCATGGCCGACGTGTTGGTGGGGGAGACTAGTGAAGTTATTTGTTGTGTTTTGTTTAGAGAGAGGCAACATTTGAGTAACAAGGAGGTTTCCAGGAAGTTACTCTTAGGCAAAAGTTATTATTAGGCTAAGTTTCAATTTTACAAGAATAAGGTTCGTAAGTACAGGCATTAATTTTGTAGATTTGGCATATTTCTCTGTTTTCCTTTTATTGGACACTGCCTGTATACTGTAGCAATTCATGCCAATCTATTTGAGATACAACAGGATTACCCAGGATGGGATTTTATTATTTTGTTGTTTATTTTGTAGGTCTACACCCACTGTGATAACACACTATGACAACATGAACTCGTTCATATTCCATAGAGGCATGCTCCAGGTGTACCCTTGCCTAACATACCACCTGGACTCACACCTTATATCAGTGGCCCTCTTCTGCCATAGATACCAAAAGAACAGGTACACAATTGTATTCTCAACCACAGTCTTCATCCTCCCTAGATTTCACCCGCTTCTTCCAACAGCCCACCCCACAGTTCCATGATGTATTAGTCATGGTTCTCTAGGGAAACAGAATCAACAGGAGATATCTGTAAATAGTATGAGGTTTTATAAGAGTCTCTCATGTGACTATGGGGATGCACAACTCCAGGTTCCACAGGCAGACTGCAAACCAGGGGCTCTGATGAAAGTCCAATGAAGCTCGTTGATGAGTTTCTGGGAGATGTTGGATGTCCAAAGACAAGCTGGGAAATTCTCTCTGAATGCTGAAATCACTTCCCCTTTTAAGGCATTCAACTGATTCATCACTCATTGCTGAGGGCAATCTCCCTAGATGATGTAGATATAACCAGCCATCTGTGCAGTAAACTCACTGATGATTAAAGCCCATAAATGCCCTTGTATTGCAATTAGCCCAGTGCTTGCTTGACCAAAGAACTGAGCACAATAACCTGGCTGAGTTGACACATTAGCCTAACCATCACAGTCCACTTCTTGTCAACTTGGCAATGATACACATTACCTTAAACCATATTTAGTCTCTAAGTGAAAGCAATAACAGAAATGCATATATATATATATATTTTTTTTTTTTTCTGCCTAACAATGTTCAACTCTCCTGTGTACAGTGGGAAATGCATTAATTCCTTATAGAATAGGATGCAAATCCTTGGGTAATATTCATTCTTAAACTTGACATCCTTAAATATTATGACATGAAACTAATACAACTTGTCATATGACAAGGGAAAAGGTTGGGAAAGAAAACAAAGAAACTCATTTTGTGTGCATATACAATCATAATCTTAACAAAATAAGGAAGAAAGATTCATGACTACTACAGTTCTCATTTTTATAATTGGTCACATGGCCAAAGTTCATATTTATCACTACCTTCTGCCAGTACGCATTCCATGTTCCCATTACCCTCAGCAAGATCTCAGAGGGTCGTGGTTCTTTGCCTGGTAGGGTGACCCAAACTTTTATTCCTGAAGATTTTGGGCTATTGTTAATCCTGCTTGGATTGGGATATTGCAATTTTCCTTTGACTTTAATCTCAGGGCATGGCAGTACTAGGAGACGCCCTAAAGGATCTCCTGTATTCCAGGCAAACACTTCTTTACCCTAATTATGTAGATGCTGTCCTATTTCCACTTGATAGTCAGGATCAATCACCTCAACCAGTACAGTAATTCCCATCTTTGCCTGTTGTTTCAGAGGTAAGAGGAGCCCAAAGTGGTCAGGTGGCAGGCAGTCTTAACTTTCAGTTCAGTGGAATCATTGCTGTGTTCCCTAGTGGCAGCACTCCTCTTTTTGGGACTAAGAGCTGTAGACCAGCAGAGCTTAAAGTGGCAGGGACAGGCTCTTTTTAGTGGTCACAAAGGGCAATAGTGAGTGGTGCCACTCCCATTTCTACTCCTTGAGTCCTGGACCCATTAATCCTGGCTATGGGAGAAAAAGCACAATAGAGTAGAAGCTGATTTAGAGCATACCCAGCCTCCTGGGGAACAGTGCCATAGCCCTGCAAGGTATTGCCACCTAGATGGTGCCATAATTGAGTCTTCAAAAGGCCATTCCACCGTTCTGTCATCCAGTTGCTTCAGGGTGATGAGGAACATGGTAAGTCCAGTGATTTCCATGGTCATGTGCTCATTCCCATGCATTATTTGCTGAGAAATGGGTTCCTTGATCAGAAGCAATGCTCTTTAGAATGCCATGGCAGTCGATAAGACATTTGGTAAGTCTACGGATGGTAGTTTTGGAAGAAGCATTGCATGCAGGAAATGCAGACCCATACCCGATGTATGTCTCTATTCCAGTTAAAACAAATCACTGCCCCTTCCATGGTGGAATTGGTCCAATGTAGTCACCCTGCCAACAGGTAGCAGGCTGCTCACCTTGGAGAATGGTGCCATATCGGGGGCTGAGTGTGGGTCTCTGCTGCTGGCAGATTGGGCACTCAGAAGTGTTGTAGCCAGGTCAGCCTTGGTGAGGGGAAGTCCATGTTGCTGAGCCCACACACAACCTCCATTCTTACCTCCATGACCACTTTGTCAATGAGTCCATTGGGCAATGACAGGAGTGGCTGGGGAAAAGAGGTTGATTATTAAAATATTCCTCTGCTGAAGTCACCCTCTGGTGAGCATTCACATGACACAAATATTTTCTTGTTTTTTGGCCACTTGGAGAGGTCTATCCAAATACCTCTTCCCCAGACCTCTTTGTCACCAATTTTCTAGTCATGTTCCTTCCAAGTCCCTACCATCCAGCCAAACCATTGGCAACAGCCCATGACTCAGTAACAAACACACGTCTATCCATTTCTTCTTCCAAGCAAAATGAACAACCAGGTGCACTTCTTGAAGTTTTGCCCACTGGGAGGATTTGTCCTCACCACTATCCTTCAGGGATGTACCCGAAAAGGGCTGCAGTGCTGTACTTGTCCACTTTCAGGTGGTACCTGCATAGCATCCAGAACCAACTGTAAACCAGACCTAAATTTTCTCTTCCTCAGTCAACTGAGTGTAAGGGACTCTCCAAGAGGCCAAAGCTGTGGGCTGGGATAGAGAAGGTAACATGGCAGGGATGGTCACCATGGGCATTTAGGCTACTTCCTCATGTAACTTACTTATGCCTTCAGGGCTCACTTGAGCCCTATCTCTTATATACCACTTCCACTTTATTATGCAATGCTGCTCTGCATTGCCAACTTTAAGATTTCGGTGGGTCAGACAATACCCAGCTCATGATAGGCATCTCAGGTCTTGTGGTAACTTGATGGTCCATGGTTAAGTGTTCAGTTCCTACTAAGGCCCAGTAGCAAGCCAAAAGCTGCTTCTCAAAAGGGGAGTAGTTATCTGCAGAGGATGGCAGGGTTTTGCTCCAAAATTCTAAGGGTCTGTGTTGTGATTCCCCTATAGGGGCCTGCCAAAGTCTCCAGACAGCATCTTTATTTGCCACTGAAACTTCCAGGACCATTGGATCTGCTAGATCATAAGGCCCAAGTGGTAGTGCATCTGTCACAGCAGCCTGGACATGTCACAGAGCCTCCTTTTGTTCTGGTCCTCAACCAAAGATAGCAGCTCTTCTGGTCATTTGGTAAATGGGCTGGAGTAGCACATCCAAAGAAAGAATTGTTGTCTTCAAAATCTGAAAAGACCAACTAAGTGTTGTGCCTCTTTTTTGGTCATGGGGGGTCCAGATGCAACAGCATATCCTTCACTTTAGAAGGGATGTCTCGACATGTCCCACACTGCTGGACACCTAGAAATTTCACTGAAGTAGAGGGTCCCTGTATTTTTGTTGGATTTATCTCCCATCCTCTCTCACACAAATGTCTTACCAATAAATCTAGAGTCTTTGTGACTTCTTGCTCACTAGTTTCTATCAACATGATATCATCAATACAATGGACCAGTGTGATGTCTTGTGGGACCCATAGATGATCAAGGTCCCTGCAGACAATATTATGACATAGAGATGGGGAGTTGATATACCCCTGAGGCAGGACTGTAAAGGTATACTGCTGGCCTTGCCATCTGAAAGTACGCTGTTTCTGGTGGTCCTTACTAATTGCAACTGAGAAAAAAGCATTTGCCATACAATTGCTCAGGTAACAGGGGATGTATTGATTTGCTCAAGCAAAGATATCACGTCTGGGACAGCAGCTGCAATTGGAGTTACCACCCAGTTAAGTTTATGATAATCTACTGTCATCCTCCAAGATCCATCTGATTTCTGCACAGGCCAAATAGGAGAGTTGAATGGGGACATGGTGGGAATCACCCCCCTGCATCCTTCAAATCTTTGATGGTGGCACTAATCTCTTCTATGCCTCCAGGAATCCAGTACTGCTTTTGATTTACTATTTTGCTAGGTAGAGGCAGTTCTAGTGGCTTCCACTTGGCCTTTCCAACCATAACAGCCCTACCTCACAATTCAGGGATCCAATGTGGGGATTCTGACAGTTACCAAGTAATTCTATTCCAATTATTCATTCTGGAACTGGGGAAATAACCACAGAATGGGTCCAGGGACACATTGGACCCCCTGCGAGAGGGACCTGAACTAAAACTCCATCAATCACCTGACCTCCAATAAGCTACAACTCTGACTGGTAGACCAGAGTGAGGTTTTGGGTCTCCTGGAATTAATGTGACTTCTGAGGCAGTGTCTAATAATCCCCAAAATGTCTGATCATTTCCTTTTCCCAATGCACAGTTACTCTGGTTAAAGGCTGTAGGTCTCCTTGTGGAAAGGTGGGAGGAAGATTAACAATATAAATTTTTGGCAGTTTAACAGGATCCTTCCCCAAGGGACCTGGCCTTCTTCTTATTCAAAGGGGTTGGAGAAGTCTGTGAACTGTCTTAAGTCTGGGAATTGATTAAGGGACCATTATTCTCTGAGTCTGTAATTTGAGTTAGGGTTTTGTTCACTTGACCTAGAGCTCTTCTGCCTATACAGATCCAGAAGAAATTTAGTAGATGCCCATCTATTTCACTCCTAAGTACCCCATGATCTATTAGCCAATGCCATAACTCTATGAAACTCAAACTATTTCGAGTGCTGCTTTGAGTCTTCCTTACATTGGGATAACCATGCCTACCTTGTCTTTGGTGATTAACTACTGATACTTGACTTTTACAGGACTGAGATCCAGTCAACCCATTATGTTTAAGGATTCTAATTCTATTACAGCCCGCCCTATAGTAATATTTGGACTACAGAGAAGAGTAACCACAGAGCTCTTCAGGGAAGATGGAGTTAGTCTTACAAATTTATTCCTCACAGTCTTTGTTAAAGGTGTGTCCTCTGGACATTCCTGGGGTGGGTGGGCGGGTCTCAAATGGTAAATCTATTCTAGCATTAAAATATCTCTAAGTCTTTGAATTACCGCTTCTACTGTATACCAGGGCAAATCAGACATCTCAAGCTCAGACATGCTAGGCCATCTTTTGGTCTATGTTTTAGTCAGCCACCCAAACAAACTGTTAGAGCCCTTCCTAACCCCTCAAGATACAGCAGTGAATACAGAATTTCTGTTTAGTGGACCCATATCAACATATTCAGCCTGATCCAACTTTGTATGCCTTCTATATTGTCACATACCTTAGTATCCATTCCCACACATATTCCCCTGATTTCTGTCTATATAAGTTGGAGAACTCACTCAGTTCTTTCAGAATGTAGTGTACTTCCTCATTGGTCACACATTGTATTTCATCTTTGGGGGCTTGTTGTGATTTTAGTCTAGTAATAGGTCTGTAGGTGAAGAGCAGTGATGCCGGTGGGTGAGGAGAAGGATTAGAAATGTCTTTCAAGCTACTGACCTCAAGGCATTTCTTTGCACTTTCTTATGGTGAGACAGGATTTTTCACTTCAGGCAGGGTTTGGAAGGTAGATTCTTCAAGGCAGACTGGAGGCTGGGTAGTGCATGCTAGAGTTTAGCTAGTACTTGCCTCAGGGCTTGGAGGAGATCCAGACTCCTTGGGGCAGGCCAGAGGCTGGGCAGTGCAGGCTTCAGTTTGGCTAGTACTCACCTCAGGGCTGGAAGGAGGTCTGGACTCTCTGGAGCAAGCTGGAGGCTGGGTGATACAAAGTTGACAAGGTGTTGATTCCACAGGGCAGGTCATGGCAGGTTTATCTGGTAAAGTATCAGCAGAATTTAGGGTTCCGATGTCCCCATAAATATTATCATCATCCCATATGTCTCCTTTCTAATCCTCTGGGTTCCACTCCTTTCCAATCAATGCCTTCACTTTAAGTGCCGGCACTCTGCGTGGTTGAGATTTTAGTTTCCTTTGTAACTCTGCTATTCATACGATGAGTGTCTGAGTTTAGTTCTCAGATATTGCAAACCTGTGGCTGCAGGAGACAAGATTTTCTTTCAGAGCACACATAGAAACCTTCACATCGTTCATACAGTGTTAAAGTTGCAAATTTTAATCCAATAGCTCACCCCTTTCTTTTGTAACTGTGTCCAGAGTATCTATGAGGAACCAGCCAATATCATTATATGTTTTGACTCCCCAAAAATCTGTTAAACTGTTGAAAACACTCTCACCCAGATCCTTGCCTCTTATGAATGTGGAAGTAGGGTAATTCAGTGATGCTATTTTGTATATCTCCATTGCCAGCTCATACCATGGGCTGTTAGTGGCCTCTTCTTTATTGGAAAGGGGGTCATTACTACCATTGGATCTAATTACAATAGAGAGCCAGTTGCAAAACTCCCAGAACCACCTCAGACATCTCATATTTAGGATTCTGTTCCTCAAAAATCACCCCACTTCTGGTACCAAGCTGTATTAGTCAGGGTTCTCTAGGTAATGAATCAACAGGAGATATCTGTAAATAGTATGAGGTTTTATAAGAGTTTCTCACATGACTGTGGGGATGCACAACTCCAGGTTCCACAGGCAGGCTGCAAACCAGGGCCTCCAAGGAAAGTCCAGTGAAGGTCCTTGATGAGTTTCTGGGAGACATTGGCTATCCAAAGACTAGCTTTGAAATTCTCTCTGAATATTGAAATCACTTTCCCTTTTAAGGCATTCAACTGTTTGGATAAAGTGTCACTCATTGCTGAGGGCAATCTCCCTGGTTGATGTAAATGTAATGAGTCAATGATGCAGTAAACTCACTGGTGACTAAAGCCCATAAATGTCCTTGTATTTCAATAAGCCCAGTGCTTGCTTGACTACACAACTGGGTACAATTACCTGGCTGAGTTGACACATTAGCTTAACCATCACACATGGATAGCCCAAACCAACTTTTCAACTCCACTCACACTTACTATCCAGCACCATCAACCTCACTCACACCACTGCACCATCATCACTCCCATCCACTACCAAACCGCCACCTTCCACCTTATCATAGTTTCTGCAGAGACTGAGCATCTCTACTCCCTTTCTATATCCTAGTGACCAATCTTCTAGCCTTTATCTCTGTGAGTTTGATCAGTATCCTTAGTTGATATTAGTGAGATTATATGGTACTTGTCCTTTAGTGACTGGCTTACATCACTCAACATAAATTCTTCAAGGTTCAGCCTTGTTGCCATATGTGTCAATATTTCACTCTTTAATACAGCTGAGTAATACTCCATCATATGTATATACTGCATTTTTTTTTATCGTTTCATCCATTGATGGACATTTGAGTTGCTTCTGTTTTTGTCAATTGTGAATAATACCATGATGAATATTGGTGAGCATATATTTGTTCATGTTCCTGCTTTCAATTTTTCTCAATATATTCCTAGTAGCTGGATTGCCAGATCATATGGTAATTAAATATTTTGCTTCCTGAGAAGCCACCAAACTGTCCCCCATAGTGGCTGCCCCATTCTGTATTTCCACCCTTAGTGGATGAGTGTCCCTATTCCTCCATATCCTCCCCAATACTTGTAGTTTTCTGTTTTGTTTTGTTTCATTTTGCTTTGTTTTGTTTTACAGAAAGGAGTCTAATAGGTTTAAGATATTAACTTATAGTTTTGATTTGCATTTTCCTAATAGCTAGTGCTTAGAGCATCTTTTCATGTGGTTTTTAGTCATCCATATTTCCTATTTGGAAAAGTGTCTATTGAATTCTCTTGACCATTTCTTAACTGGGTTGTCATTTTTATTGTTGAGATGTAAGATTTCTTTATATATGCTGTATATTTTACACATGTATCAGATAAATGGTTCCCAAATATATTCTACCATTGAATAGGCTGCCTTTGCACTTTCATGACAAACTCATTTGAAGAGCAAAAGTTTTTAATTTTGAGGAAATTTTAATTTTCATTGCTTGCACTTTGGGTGTAGAGTTTATGAAACCATTTCCTACAAGAAGATTTCATACATACTTCCTCACACTATCTTCTAGGTGCTATACGGTCCTGGCTCTTATATTTAGGTATTTGGTCCATCTTAAGCTCACTTTTGCATAATGTTTGATTTGGTGATTTTCTTTCATTCTTTTGGAAATGGATATCCATTTCTTAGCACCATTTTTTTGAAGAGACTATTCTGTCCCACCTTAGTAGGTTTGATGGCCTTGTCAAATATCAGTTGGCTATATATGTGTGGGTTTATATCAGCACTCTCAATTTTGGTTCCATTGGTCAGTATGTTTGACCACTGTAGCTGTGTACATGCTTTAAAATCAGACATTGTCATTCTTCCAATTTGTTATTCTTTCTCAAGATGTTTTTTTCCTATTTGGGACCTCTTACCAAATGAATTTGATAATGGGCTTTTTTAGTTCTGTAAAATATGCTGTTGGAACTTTTATTGGGATTGCATTGAATATATAAATAACTTTGGGTAGGGCAGATATCTTAATGATATTTAGTCTTCCAATCCATGAACATGAAATATTCTTCTATTTATTTGGGTCTTTTTTGATTTCTTTTAGCAATGCCATGTAATTTTCTGTGTACATGTCCTTTACATCCTTGGTTAAGTTTATCCCTAGATATTTGTTTTTTTTGTTGCTTTTGCACATGGATTTTTTTTCTTGTGTTCTTCCTCAGATTGCTCATTATGAGTGTACAGAAACACTACTGATTTTTGCATGGTGATCTTATATGCTACCACTTTACTGAACTTGTTTATGAGGTCTAGAAGCTGTGCTGTAGATTTTTGGGGGCACTTTCTACATATCGGATCATGTCATCTGCAAATAGTGAAAGTTTTATTTCTTCTTTTTTCAATTTTGATAGCTTTTATTTCCTTTACTTGCTTAACTGCTCGAGGAGTACTTCCAATACATTGTTAAATAAGAGATGACAGTGGATATTCTTGTCTTGTTCCACATCTTAGAGCAGGGGTTCTTAACAAGGGGTCTGTGAGCTTGAATTAAAAAAAAAAAATAGAAAAAAAAAACATTATTCTTGTGGGGAAATGTTGATGCAGGTGTTATATATTTATTAAATAATACACAGTATAGTGTGGGCTTAGTAAGGGGTCCAGAGTTTTCACCTCACTGGCAAAGGAGCCTGTAGAACAAAAAAGTTTAAGAACCTCTCTCTTAGAGGGAAAGCCTTTATGATTTCACCACTGAGAATTATGTTAGCAGTGGGTTTTTAATATATGGACCTTATCATGTTGAGGAAATATCCTTCTATTCCTATCTACTGAAGTGCTTTTCTCAAGAAAGGATGCTGTATTTTGCTGAAAGCCTTTTCTGCATCAATAGAGATGATCATGTGTTGTTTTTTTCCCTTTGATCTGTTAAGGTGGTGTATTGCATTGATTAATTTTCTTATGTTGAACCACTCTTGGATACTCGGGATAAAATCAACTTGGTCATGGTGTTTAATTTTTTTGATGTGCTGTTGCTTTTGATTAGCAAGTATTTTGTTCACATTTTTTTCATCTAAGTTGATTAGAGAGATTCATCTGTAGTTTTCTGTTCCTGTAACATCTTTATGTGGCTTTGGTATTAGGGTGATGTTGGTTTCATAGAATGAGTTAGGCAAAATTCCCTTCTCTTAAAGTTTTTGGAAGAGTTTGAGCAGGATTGACATTAGTTCTTTCTGGAATGATTGGTAGAATTTGCCTGTGAAGCCATCTGATCCTGGGCTTTTCTTGGTTGGGAGATTTTTTATGATTAATTCAATCTCACTGCTTATGATGGGTCTGTTGAATTCTTCTATTTCTTTTTTCATCAATGTATGTTGTTCACGTGGTTCTAGAAATTCATCCATTTCATCTCAGTTATCCATCTTGTTGGCATATACATTTTCAAAGTATTCTCTTATGATACTCTTTATTTCAGTGTGGTCAGTAGGGATATCTCCTCTCTCATTTCTGATTTTATTTATTTGCATCTTTTCTCTTTTTTTTTTCCTTTGCTATTCTAGCTAAGGGTTTGTTAATTTTTTTAATCTCCTTAAAGAGCCAGCTTTTGGTTTGGTTAATTATTTCTATGCTTTTTCCCCTCAATTTTATTTAATTCTGCTCTATTCTGTTATTTCCTTACTTCTGTTTGCTATGAGGTTAGTCTGTTGTTCATTTTACTAGTTACTCCAGGTATGCAGTTAGGTCTTTTATTTTTTTCTTCTTTTTAATGCAGGCATTTAAGGCTATAAATTTCTCTCTCAGCACAGCTTTAACTGCATCCAATAAATTTTGATATGTTGTGTTCTAATTTTCATTTGCTTTGAGGTAGTTACTTATTTCTCTGGTGACCCACTAATTGTTTAAGAAGGTGTTGCTTAATGTCCATATATTTGTGCCTATTCTGGTCCTTTGACCCTTATTAATTTCCAGCTTCATTCCATTGTGGTCAGTGAAATTGCTTTGAATAATTTCAATCTTTCTAAATTTGTTGAATCTTGTTCTGTGACCCAGTATGTTGTCTATCCTGGAGATTGATCCATAATCACTCAAGAAGAATGTATATACTGCTGTTTTGGATATGTACATTAGGTTTAGTTCCTCTAATGTGTTATTCTCTGTTTCTTTATTAAACCTCTGTTGTAATATTTTGTGTAATGGTGATAATGATGTATTGAAGTTCCCCACTATAATAGTAGAATTGTCTGTTTCTCTTAGTTTTGCCAGTATTTGCTTCATGTATTTGGGGGCACCCTGATTATATGCATAAATACTTATGATTGTTCTTTCTTCTTGGTAGATTACTCCTTTTATTAATATATAGTAACCTTCTTTGTCTCTTTGTTTTTCATTTAAAGTCTATTTTGTCTGATATTAATAAAGATACTCCTGCCTTTTTTTGGTTACTGTTTGAGTGTAAAATCATTTTCCAACCTTTCACTTGCAATCTATTTGTGTCCCTGTGTCTAAGATGCATTTCTTGTAGACAGCATATAGTTGGGTCATGCTTCCTTATCCATTCTACCAATCTGTGTTTTTTGATTGAAGAGTTTAACCATTAAAATTCAATGTTATCACTGTAAAGACACTACTTATTTTAGCCATTTTTTCTTTAGGTTTCTATATGTCATATTCTATTTCCCTTTTTACCCTTGTAGTTACTCTTACTAATAGTCTTCCTTTCTATACTCTCCTTCAACCTCCTCTCTCTTGTTTTTTCTCTTTTAGTCTGCAGCACTCCCTTTAGTCTTTCTTAAGGGCAGGATTCTTATTGACAAATTCTCTCAATTTCTGTTTATCTGTGAATATTTTGAAATCTCCCTCATTTTAGAATGACAATTTTGTCTGATGCAGAATTCTTGGCTGGCAGTTTTTTATTTCAGCATCTTGACTATGTCATTCCATTGCCTTCTTGCCTCTATGGTTTCAGATGAGATATGAGCACTTAATTTTATTGAGCTTCCCTTACATATGATGGATCTTTTTTCTCTTGTTTCTTTCAAGATTCTGTTTTGGTCTTGAGCATTTGACAACCTGATAAGTATGTGTATCAGGGTATATCTTCTAATATGTGTATGTTTAATAAAAATTTTATACTCTCCTGCTTTATAATAGTGATTTTTCTCAACTTGTCATGACCATCATTGAGTATATGTAGACATTCTCTTATGTGGTAACTTAATGATCAGCTAAATAGAAAAAAAAATGAAGTGGGAACCATAAGTAAGTGAATTTAGTTTAACTTCAAATATATTGTTACATGGTTTTTAAGCAGAGTATATTCACTCTCTTCATGTCTAATGCTGACCTTGACTCCTACAGGGCAGGCTGTTAAGAGTGGAATACAGATGTAAAGTAGGGGAAAACAAGAACAAGCTAGAGCCCACAAGTATATGCAGGAACCCACATAAGGACAAGAACCTATGTCAGTTCTACTAACTTTAACATTGATGTTTAGGAGTCCATCAATGGAGAAGCCTGGACTCTTGAATTCAGAGCTAAACCTAACCTTGACCCAGCAGTCAGAGAGTTTGGAAGAGGATTCCACTGAAGGTGGAGAGATGCAGGTGTGGTTGCTGTCCCACTCCAACAAGGTGAGTTATCATATGACTGACAATAAAATGCCTGTGGACTCTGACCTGCCCTTCCAAGCATTAAAACCTTTAAAAAATGATAATAAAATGTGGCTGCTGTTTTTACTTCAGCCTTCTATTTCTAGTGCAAAAATGTCTCTTGGGCCTACTCTCAACCAGAAACAGAATACAGGGAAGGGAATCCTGGTAAACCTCCTTCAAATTGGCAATGTTGACACGTTACAAAGCCATCACCAAGGACTTTTCATTGAGAATACTACTATGTTCTCAAAATCATTTGAATTTTGATTTAGAGCAGCATGTACTTGACATCACGTCAGAAATAATTTGAATGCAGAGTCTTTCTAGACTTTTCTTTTTTATAAACTCTCCAATCATATAATTTTCTTGGCCCCCAAAAAATGACAGCAAAGAATTTTTTAAAATTTGACTTTATTAAGTTAGGTAATTAAGCCTAATTGGTGCAGAGTTTTTGTTTGGGATGATAGAAAAGTTTGGGTAATAGATAGAGATGCTGGTAACACAACATTGTGAATATAATTTACAACACTGAATTGTGTGGTTAAAATGGGAAATTTTAGGTTGCATATACGTAACCAGAATAAAAACTTTAAAAGAAAACAGAACTGAACTACAAATTGAATGCTAATGTAAACTATACACTACAGTTAATAATATAATTATAATAATATTGTTCCATCAATTGTATCAAAGTTACTACTAGGTACTACACTAATATCAAATGTTAACAATGGGAAAACTGCATGTGAGACTAGTTATACGTGAATGCTCTTCTTTCTACATAATTTTTCTATTAACCTACAACTTTCCTAATAAAAAAAGAGGGAAAAATGCTCAAGTTTATTCTTACAGAAACATTACTTTTTCCTTTTCCTTTCACATTTAATCAGCCTTTGCGATCGTTAAAAAAAATGAAATAAACATGATGAAATGTTCAACCAGGCTAAACAGATTCGGGAACAAAACAATAGACTATTGGTAAACTTACAACTCTCTGGTGGGAGGAGAATTTCATGACCATAGTTGAGAGTAACCTATTAATCATTAATTTTCATGCTGTCTTGGGCAACCATGGTTAATATATTTTATGAAGGAAATGGAGACAATACTTAGTGCTGAGCTTCTTACATAAGGACTTTCAATAAAACAAACAATGACTCCAAATTTACATCAAATTCCATAATATAAATACAGATGTATGTATAAATATACATTTTTTAAAAATTCCAACTATCAGCATGTTTAATTGGAAAGAGATTTTATTTTATTTATATATATATATATTTTAATTTTTAAAAAGATACTTAGATTACACAAATGTTACACAAAAAGTATAGGGATTCCCATATGCCTTGCTCCCCACACCTTCCACACCCTCCCACATAAACAACATCCTTCATTAGTGTGGCACATTCATTGTAACTGATAAATGCATTACCATTGAGCATGGACCATAGTTCACATTGTAGTTTACACTCTTTCCTACACAATTCTGCAGGCTATGGGAAGATATATAATGGCATATATCTGTCATTAAAATGCTATTCAGGACAATTTCCAAGTCCCAAAAAAGCCCTGGCATTACAACTGTCTTTCCTTCCTCTTGCCCCGAGAGCCTCTAGAGGATACTGTCTCCACATCAATGCTGTAATTTCTTCCAGTGTTGTTAATATAAATGCACATATATATTCAAGTACACATGCATATGCATGCTTATATATATAGATACTCCATAGATTAATATATAATAAATAGGTAGATATAAGCAGATGATAAAATTACAAAGAAAGACTCTGAATTTTATCTATTGCTAATTGCAGTTATATGCTAGAGTCGGCTCATATCAGCATAAAAGAGCCAATTATGTGCATCTTTTCCCAAATCTTCATTAAATAACATCATGTTGTTAGCTTGAAATGAATGATGGTAAGACTATTCCATGAAATTGACAAACACAAAAATGGGACTCTGGCAGTGGTAGGAGGGGGGAAACCAGTTCTTAAATATTGACCAGCACATCTGAACCAGTTATATGTATACATGTACACACACACACACATAATTTTATATTTAACAAACTATTTTAGAACTTTTGCTATATATATGAAACATTTCATTGTTTAAACCACTCCATGGCAAACTATATACTTGGTTCTAAGATGTAAATTTTGCCATGTTTGTGTCTTTAAAGTTCACGTGTGGCCTATAATTGATAGTATTTTATAATTTAATTGACTTATTCCCTGCTCCTGGTGTTGTATAAATAATGGCATGTCTTATGATCAGCAGTGTCTTGTATTTGATGTTATATACAGTATGACACATTAATTTATAATTATTCTATTTGCACTGAAAGTTTGGCATGTTTTCATTTTTCACCATTCCAACAATGCTATATGGAAAATATTAGTATGCATATATTTGTGTGAATGTGAGACTATAGCTGAAGGATAGATTTTAGCAAATATATTGAAAGAAGTACAATTACTAGTTCAAGAGTATTTTTGTTTTCAATCTTGTCAGATAATGTCAATTTATGTCTGAGGAAATATTATCAAATACCCTAGCAACAGCAGATATTAACATAAAATTTAACTTCTACCCAAAACAACTTATTGTTTTAATGAATATTTATTTATTACTCACTATAATAAGATATGAAAAAGACTGATGAGCAATATAGAATGGAGTTTACATTCTTGTAGGGAGGGGTGGGCAATAATTAAGTTGAACAAATGAGAATACATATCATAAACTGACAAAGAGAGAATTAAAATAAGGTAAATTAATTTAGAGTAAGATGGGGGCTTGATGGTGAATGGTGATGTTTATTGACAAGAATGAAACAATGAGCAAAAATAATAAAAAGAATATTTTCTCTTTTGAAGTCCCTAATATTGAAACAGTGTTCAAGTTAAAGAAATAGTAAGGTCAGTGTGAATGGGACACAGTGGGTAAGTATGAGCATAATATAATATGAACAAGATCAGGATAACAAGTTTGAATTTCATTCTGAAGGTAGTACAGATGTTGGAATGCAAATATAAATTAGGCATTTAAATTACCATTCTTGCTACTAAGCAAAGAAAATGTACCTTGAAACCAAGAGTGGAAAAAGAAAACCAATTAGAAAGCTATTACAGTGGTCTGGGTGAGAACAGGTGGTAGCTCAGACTAAGGTCATATTGGAGGCAGAGAGAAATGGATAGCTTGGGATATATTCTATTGGTGGAGTTAAGAAGACTCACTAATAGATGGACTCTGGTGTAAGGAAATCAGATAAGTCAAGTATAACTCCAGGAAGCTTGGTTTGAATTGGTGAAAAGTAGTGCTATTTATGAATATATGGAAAACTGGGGAAGGGCAGACTTAAAAAGAAATATCAAGAGTTCTGCTTGCTCCAAGATATCTTTATACTTCTGAACAGACATTCAAATTGCAGTATCAAATAAGTAGTAGAATTTGTGATTTTGCATTTTTTATGGAAAGGCTAGGATTGGCGCTATAGCCTAAGGAATCATAGCAAGTAGGTAGCATTTAAAGTTATTCCATCTAGAGAAAATGTAATAGAACTCAAGATGGAGTTAAGACCAAATACTAATATTTAGAAGGTAAGCAGATGAGGAAGGGACAAAATAGAAACTAAGGGAGGATGGTGAGACAGGAAAAAAAAAGGGGGGGGAAAGTATAGAATTAGGAAGCTAAGAGAAGAAACATTTGAAGGATGAAGGAGAAAAGGCATCCACCCTGTTGGCAGTTAAAAGGGAGTGCTGTGGTGCAAGATTATTTGGAAAACATCACAAACAGAACTTGAGGTAGGGAAGTGACAATGCTAAATATGAACAACCATTCAAATAATTTCAGCTGGGAAAGGGAGTGAAAAGATAGATTATAGCTGAAGGGGAAATCAGATCAAACAATATTTTGCCTTAATTGGAGATTCTAGAACATATTTGCATACAGATGGAAATTATAGCACAAAAAAGTGAGATAGAAAAGATGAATGACAGGGAATAATTTTTCAGGGCATAATATTGAAAAGGCAGGAATGGATAAGGTCCAGAGCTCAAGTAAATAGATCCCTTTTTATAGGACCAGGGCATGAATTTTTAGAAATGGTTCTGAGAGCAAAGAATACATATACAGATGAAGGTAGGTTGTAAGATTTGGTGCTAGGGTCATAAGAGACTTCCAGAAGGATAAGCATATGGTCCATTTCCATAATTGCAGTTTTGGAGAAAACTTATAATTTTGCAATCCTCTCCCCAACACATACATTAATAAAATATTCAATGTGTATATCCTGTTTAGCTTAATTTTTTCAAGAACTGGTATTTGTTCTCAATCATGAATTTTAATGTCATTTCAAATGCATATAGAAAAAACAATATCTGTTTAATATCCTAATTTTAAATTTTGCCTGAATAGATAAAGATTTCTTAAGTAAATCTGCACTAGATATTTTCAGTTATAGTAACACTGGGCATGTATGACAGAGGTGTTGAGCTACTTACATTTTCACACAAATGTGAGAATGGAAGCCTGAGGCAATGTGGATAGTAACTCTTCAAACTTCAAAGGATCTGCAAAAGATTTTTAGCTCTGTCTTGCAATCCTGAATTGGCCTATGCTTGGGGAGCAATTAAAATTAAATAGCTTCTGAACAGCGAGAGGGAAAAGCTCTAGTTCTGAGTATGAATATACTCTAGCACAGTAGCAGTAAAAGAGAAGTGTTAGGTAAGAGCAAAGCAGAAAGGAGGACATGTTATTTTGTATTGAGTGTATATTTACTAGAAAACATTTAATTTCAAACATATTTCTTTATTTTTTCTATTATTTTAGAATATATACGTATAGTATGTGCTTAAGTATATAGGCATGTTTTTGCATATATATGTGCGAGTATGTATGTATTTATATGTGATTGTGTGTGTGCATAAAATACTAGTATATGTGAGGGAAATATTTTAACCATCTTTAGTTCATGATTATAATATCAATATATCCTTGGAAACTAACCCTTTAAGCATGTTAAGTGGTTGTTACACTTGCTAACTTCATCTGAAAGCATGGTAAAGGAATTCCCTAGAATTAGTCAGAAAAGTATAATATGCCTGTTAAAAATGCAATAAATTCTCAATTCCCTGGGATTACAGACATACATTAGCATGGATGATTTACATGGTTTACAGCACCCAGATCATCTTTACACACACATACCCACTCATTCCTAAATTATACAATTATGACTTTATTTGGCTTAAGTTGAGTTACAGGAAAAAGTCGATCTGAAATTTGCAATCAGTCATTCACATTGTTACCCCAAACCACATACATACTCATAAACATGCCCACTTGTCCACTTTTCAGACTACTTCCAGTTTCAGCCGGTTGGTAAAGGAAAAATTCCGCACCCTAAATAGTAGGCTAGGCCAAACACAGGACATCTGGCACTGGACAAATGATATTGGCAGGAGTTTGTTATTCATGTATACTCACAGCTCAGGGAAGGAGAACACAAAATGCCTGATAGGGCCACGTGGGGAAGAATCTGCAGGGTGAATCTACAGGTACTATGACTGGGGAGTAATTCTAGGAAGCAGGCTTTTTAATGACCAGAAGGTGGGGTAACCATTATTCCTGCGGTGGGGAAGATGTGATTAGCTTGTATGAATAATTTTGCAGACTGCCAGGGAGGTGAAACCCGTTAGGTTGAGGGCCCTTTGGGATGCAGCTGGTTAAATGATAGGGAAGCTGGCAGGATCTTTTCCACTGGGAAGGTATATCTCAGCAGAAAAGGTTAATCTATGGCTAGGCCTCTTGGGCTCTCTTAGGCTCAAAGATGTCAAAGTAGCATGTGGAATTTCAGGGCTTACCCCCACATACCTTACTATTCACAGGACTTAACTATCAGCAGTCTCCATTAGAAGAAATGACTTTCCTCTTCCACTGTCTTCTTCAATGTGATGCTACTATTCCCGGGAACTGTTGAACAGGAAGATAACAGTTGAAAATAGCTTTATTGTGAATTTAGGGAACTCTTGAAACTCTATTTAAAACTGCTCAACATTTTAAGAGAGAGCATTTAAAACTCTTGAAACTCTAGACCTCAAATTTGCTATGTCCACCTCCCCAAAACTGTTATATCATGATCTTTACCACATCCTATTTAAACCCTCTCACTGAAAGACTCAATTTAAACCAGACCACCAATATCATAAATATTCTGACTATGACATTTCAAATATAAAATTCTACTAAGACTCTATCAAGGGATCTACACCTGATTGTCTACATAGGAAAGGAGAAAGTGTTAAATTAAGGAAGCATAGAAACCTGAGGTCTGGACCACAGATAGGCAGAAATTTGCACATGGAATGGAAATTTTTCAGAACGTTGGAATTCATCCTTATCAGGAGAAGCTACAATTGAGTAGGAATGCCATTTTAAATCATTAAATTGTTTTATATACAATGATTACAACCGGTCATATCTGATCATATTATTTATTATATGAATTTTCATTGTCATGGTATTGTCTTGAATATCCTTCTATCTGTGCTACCCTGTCTACTTCTCTTTTCCCATTTCTTATTGCTCTGGGTGAGAGGGTTTGATAGGCCTGGGATTAAGTGGTGGGGATTCACTGACCTGTGTAAAATGCTTGGTAAAATACCTAACACACACACACACACACACACACACACAACCTGACACATAGCCATCATTTGCTTAATGGGGGTTGACATTATTTTACCAATTGTATATATTTTATAGTAGGATTTTTTTCTCATAAAAATCTCCGTGTTCATTGTAAAATAAAAGTGGAATACACAGAAATGTACAATGAATAAAAATAATTGTCCCACATTCCAGTATAAATACTATAATTATTTGTTCTATTTCTTTCATTTTAAAACTTTTTTCTAAATATAAGTTTTTATATATGGACATGATTTTAAAATTTAAATACATTGAATATACAGTTTTGTTTTCTGTCAGTGTTCACATAATATTAGAATTTTTCATGGAATCAATATTTTTTCAAAAAGTATGATTTTATGTTTATATAATTTATGAATGTTGATTCATAAACTGCTATACTTACATATTTATATCATATTCATATTAGGACATGATATATTGTTCACCTAGCAAATATTACAAAATTATGCTAAAAGATTTATATAACCCTATGAAACTGAACTGTTTATTCCAAAGTTCTTATATAACAAACTATTTTTAGCAACATAAACTTAGAAAGAGAAAAAAATATAATAATACTTTGAAATGCATTCTTTGATAAATATATTTTTAAGTTTTCATGCATTTACTTAGTGGCAATCTTTCGATAGTCTTTCTATATGCCTCCTCTGTTAACAATGCTGCCATTTGCTATAGCTGTTTTCTAGGGTTTTCAGCTCCTCACAGCCATGACACCTTATTTGAAAAACTGTCATATTTATTTTCTGACCATTACCTCACTATTTGTCTGTGGTAACATGGCTTCAGTGAATATTTTCAGTATTTCTAAGAATATACTTAACATTCAGCTTAGATTCCTGCTCCACAAATTTAGTTAATATTCGCTGTAAGTGGAAAGGTCTATAAGACAGTTTCATTCATTCAGTTTCCAAACTATTCTCTAGAGTTAAACAGAGAAAAGTATTAAAATACACATGCATACACATAGACATATAAAATCAGAGCTGTTGAAATTCTCATAGGGTAGATGGATGCAGATAAACATGAATAATGCAAAGACACCATCTCTGGAGCAAAATGAACTTTAAAAGACCTGAAGTCAGTTACCCCTTAGGAACAATGAAACTGTAGGTAGCCTGAAATATTTAAATTAAATCACATTCTAATATGCAATATACTCCCTAAGAGAAATAACTGAAGAGGAATTAGCACTTTTAGTCCTCTAGGATACCGTTTATTATGTTACTGAATTAAACAAAAAGTGTGTGTATAGGATCATATATCTGTGCATGTAATGTATGCATATAAGTGCAGAAGCTTTAGTTTTATATTGCTATCTTTAAAAATTACCACCAATGTATTATCTCACAGTTTTGTAAGTCAGAAGTGCAGCAGGCACGGCTGTTTCTCTGCTCTGGGTTCCACAATCCCAAAGCAAGATGCCTGCAGGACTGCATTTCTTATTGGAGACTTTATGCCAAAGCACAGAACCAGGCAGGTTGTTGGCAGAATTCGGTCCCATGTGAACCTACGACAGAGGTCCCCCTTCCCTCGCTGCCTGTTGGCTGCAGAGTTTGTTCAGCTCTGAAGGCTGCTGCTTTATATTTTTCCCCTTCAAATCTTGCAACAGCATATCTCAGTGCTTATCATACTTCAAATATGTCTTATTTCACCTTTGGCCCAATCTCCTCTGCCTCATCATCTGCCTTGTCTCGCTGTTCCCTTCTGCCTCCATCTTCCTCTTTTAAGAGCCTATGACCTTACATTAGTCCCACCTGGGTAACCAGGATAATCACCTTATTTTAACATCAGGTGATTAGAACACTAACTCCATCTGCAAAGTCTCTTTTGCCATGGATGATACAAATTTGCAGGCATAACATCAGAAAGTCATAGGGGTCAAAATCCTGCCTACCACAGCAGATGGGTCTTGTTAGTTTATATACATATTCAAAACATATTTTATGAAGTGTAATCTGTATGGCAAACAAGATGCTAAGGATTTTATTCTAAAATATTTTATTTAATCTTCACAATAGAACTACTAAGTAAGTATTGTTATAAACATTTTATAATTGAGGATGCTTCTATTTAAAATGATTAAATAATTTCTACAATAGCACAAAATAAGTTCAGGCTCAGCCTGAATTTGAACCTAGAGCTGCCTAACACCAAAGTTCATGCTTCTAACTACTGTGCTTTTAAGAATGTGTGAGCCAACAAACACTCACATACACATTCTTAGAAGTTAGCTCAGATCTAAACATTAAATAATGAATCAATTGTTGAATTTATTTTGAATGTGCCAATAGATTTAATAATAATATTATGTATGTGACAGTTATGATTTTAATGATTTAATTATACATACACATTCATACAGATTGCTTCCAAAGGTCTTATTTTAGGAAAAAAAATATTTTCAAGGCAGGTATAAATTTTTCTAGTTGTATCTAATTTGTAAACATTATTTTTAATAATTTGTAAAGCTTTTACAAAACATTCAAGCATTCTCCTTTAATGTTTATTTCTAGTGAATGTAAGTCTAGCAATTCAGAGAGCCTTTATAGTTTTCTGCTTTTAAAAATTTATTGTCTGATTTTCTGTACCTTTATTTTGTAGCTGCCTTATTATATCAGTGCATTAAAACATCAAATTTACAGGAGGAAATAGTGAACTTATGAAAGCTGGTCTGCTATTCCTTTTTAAGTATGATTATAATTCTCCTTATGTCAGCAAGAGCAAATTATCCTTTAATCATCTAGCATTGCCTATTCTCTTTAGATAATACTCATTTATGACTGTGGATGCTTGCACATGAACCCAAGGAAAAAGAGATTAAAAAAAAAAAAAAAAAGTTATTCTCCAGTAAATTATCATGTTATTTGTCTCATTTGATTTTACTTACTTTTGTCCTTCAGAGTGGCTGGGTAAATATATTCTCAGGCTTGTCTACCGTTGCCTTCCACTTGAAATATATAGTCCTCTTGTGCTGACAGTTACACCTCTGTGTCATTTCAAAATACAGAGGATTTTACAGCCTCACATATTTAAGAACACAGTCAACATCTGTCATTCTTGTTACTCACAAGACAATGATATTGCTCAAGGGAGGTGATAGCGTTGCTGCTCCTTGGTTTTTATCTGTTTGGAAGTAAACAAAAAACAGAGAAGAGCTTTATGTTGGATTCCAGTTGCTTGTCAGCTTTGCCACATTTTCCCCTGCTGGCTATATATTTTGTGATTATATTTCCTTCACTTTCTGCAGATTATGATGTTTGAAATTAATTTTGTCATAGATTGAGTTTGGGGATGGGTAATGAAAATTTGGGTGATGATATGCATCCATTTCAGGGTATATAATATCTTTTTATAAATCAGAAGTCTACCACGTAGTTACAATGACCTAAAATTATATACTGCATTTGTTTCTGGAATTATAAAATTATGGATGTAATTTCCAGTGAATCAGTGTTTGAGGGATTTTAGCAAAATATTTCTCCAAACAATTCTGGTGTTAGACAATTAACTTTTGATCTGCTGGTTCTAATCTATCATAGATTACCTCAAAATTGAGTCAGCCATAAGAGAGGACAGATTGCTGTACTTGACATTTAAGTCCTATGAGGTAATAATATTAAACACTCCGGATATCATAATTCTTAGAAATTATGTAAAAAGCTAAAGGGAAGATGTCAGAGTTTTCCAGTCAACATTCTAACAAAAGCCAAATCATTTAAAATTGATTGGGAATTAAATTGGAATAAAATTAGAAATTATTTTAGTAAGTTTTCTATCAATATGTATTTTAAATGCGTGTTGAGTATTTGTATTCCTTTTTTCGAGGCACTCAATATGGTATCAAATCTTAAAACTTCTATATTCAAAATTAATTACAAAATAGAGGCAGGAAAAAAGGCCATTTCATGTGTCAATAACCACCATACTTCTTTTCCAAAAATAATTCTCAGGTCTGCCTGTATTTATTTATTTATTTATTTATTTATTTATTTACTGCTTATTTGATTATGCTTCTTTTCCTCAATCCCTTCTCTTTCTCAAATTACAGACTTATGAAATACTAAGATTTTTTTTTAGCACAATTACCTCTTTCTATGATCTTCATCTGCAGTTTAGATTCTTTTCCTTAATTGATTCAGATTGCTGGGCCTTATGGATTGAAACTGTTTCAGTCCTCTCTCCTGCTATTATGTACCAAGAGATGCTCATGGTTGGAAACCCTGAGGCCCTAAATTTCTGCACTCTATTCCCTTTATTTTTTTCCTAGCAAAGTGGATAATTGTTGTCTGAGTTTATCTAGTCCATGCAATAACTTGCTGTAAGCAGTGAAAACTGCACACACTATTATCCTGACTTTTTCCAGCTACAATCCTATAGATACAGTCTATAGCACTGGTTTTGCTTTCCAGGATTGAGGTAATGTTTACCCAAGCCAAACCTTGCCTCAGGCGTTTGCGGGGCACTACGCCCCACCTTCTTCCCGGACCCAACTTCCCCATTTCTCTCAGCCTATCACAGCATTCCCTCAACAGCCATAACCTTATTTGGACATGTTGGCCTTCTCCTCTAGCCTCCCCCCTCCCTCCCGAATCTTCCCTCCACGCCCAGCAACAGCTTAGCCTTATCAGAAAACAACATGCTCACCCCCGCCCAACTCTGCCTATAAAACTGTGCAGCTCTCCCTGAATAAAGGTCTTACCTTCCAGCAAGCAAGTGAGTGGTGTCTCTTCATTTAGTACTGT
>JAKSZT010038599.1:1875633-1956577 GCA_026826555.1 Tolypeutes matacus
CCCCCCCCTCATTATTTTGCAGTGACTCATCATTCTTGATGAGTACTTATCATTACCAAATATTACTTTATAGGTTTATTTATCATATATTTACTGAACTCCTTGAGGGCAATCATTTTGTCTATTACATGCAAAAATGTAACCACAGAGCCTTATTTTTTCTTTATTTTTAAAGAAGCTTTAGACTGAATAGACGTTACATAAACAATGTAGGAGATCCCATATACTGCATTGCCTCCCCCTCTAATACACGCCCCCTTTAACAACACCTTTCATTAGTGTGGTACATTTGTTACAATTGATGAACACATATTGAACTATTGCTAATAACCATGGTCTATAGTTTACATTATGGTTTACACTTTGCACACAGAATTTTATAGGTTTTGACAAAATGTATAATGGCCTGTATCCATCATTGCAATATCATGCAGAACAATTCCAATGTCCCAAAAATGCCCCATGTTGCACCTATTCTTCCTTCTTCCACCCCTAGAACCTCTGGTGACCACTGCCTTTATATCAATGTTACAAGTTCTTCCATTACTACAATAATAATAAATCTACTTTAGTCCACAGTTGCATTCTCCCCTTATGTTTGTTCATTCCTCAGACTTGAGGATTTGGGGATGGTGATGCCCACTCTGCTTCCAATTGAGAAAGAGCTTAGATCCCATGGGGCAGATGGGTGGAACTATCTTGCTTGCAGTTGTAGATACTCTCTGTTTTTTGGGATGGGCATTGTCCATCTTCATCATTTTGTTAGTTGTCCTGGGCAGTCTGATGAACTGGAGAGTAGGAGTTGGTTGTAACTCTGCTGAGATTCAGGGCTTAACCAGCATATGAAAATATGGAAGATTTAAGGCTCTTAAGTACAAGCATCAATATCAAGGGCATGGCATATTGGTCTGCTCCTCCTTCACTAGGCACTTCCCATGTACTCTAGAGATGCTTGCCTCTCTATTAGAGAATGTAGCAGGACTACACAGGATGGGAATTCAATATTCTTTCGGTCATTGTGTGGGTCTCCACCCACTGAAAGAACACTCCATGACCACATAAACACATTCATATTCCATACAAGCATGTCCCAGATGTACCCCTCCCCACATATGCCCCCACCACCGATGCCCCACACCAGTGATCCTCCACTGCCACAGTTGCAACCCTTCTCCAGTAAAAAAACCTCTCCAAAAACAAAGCCAAAGATAAATTAAAATAAAATAAAAACATATGAAATAAAAAATATTTTTTGCATTGTGCCTTTCATCACTGAAGATCTGCTATCTTTTATGAATATTGACAATTTTTTCTATAGGTTCCCCCAGTGTCTTACCTTTTTCACTTTATTTTCAAAGAAGCTTTAGGTTGCAGAAAAGTCACATAGAAAATATAGGGGATTTCTACATACCACATCCTCTCCCCCTCTCACATTTTCCCCTATTAATAACATCTTACATGAGTATGGTACATTTGTTACAATTGATGAGCAAATATTGAAGCACTGCTACTAACCATTGTCGATGGTTTACATAATGGTTTACACTTTTCACCATACACTTTCACAGGTTTTGACAAAAGATATAATGGCCTGTATCCATTATTGCAATATCATTAAAATGCCTGAAAATATAGTAAGTGTTCTATAAATATATATTAAATTAATGTTTGTTATGGGAATTATAATTTGGGTGAAGGATTCTATATTGCATAAACCTTAGAGTATAAAAGTGCCAATTTGGTGAAATATTGATCTGATTCTTATTATCCCCAAACCTGGAAAACAACAACAGAACAAATAGAAATACCTAATCTCAGATATCGATTGTTAAATCTTCAACTCTTCCTGTAAAACCTCTAGATTTACAATTTGAGTCTTTTTGTCCTTTTCTCTACTCATGCTATGTTCATCAACTATAACCTATTGTAGTTGTTTCTCAAATCCACATTTCTTCTCCTGATCTAGATCATTGTATCCAACTGCTATTCACATATTCCATAGACACTTCAAATGAAGGAGAATAATATACTTCTCAATATCACCTTCACAAGCTTGGCCACATATGTGCTCTATGTCAGTGACTACCCCAAATCCCTCTAGAATCCACCTGTAAACTGGGAACCATCCTTCATTACTCCATTATACGCCCTATGATGCACACCTGCAGCCAGTCAGTCATTAACATCTTTCCAATCCAGATTATTATTATTCCCCAAGTATGTCTACTTCTTTCCACTAGTACCATTTTAGATCAAACCATTATCCTTCAGAGCTTTGAACAATAGTTATGTTACTGTCTCCACTCAAAATTTAACTTGAAATTATTCTCCCCACTGCAGCCAAAATGATTTTACTCATAGTAAAGCTGATCATTATCTTGCTACCTTGTTTGTTTAGAACCTTTGATAGCTTACCATATTTGTGTCACACACCACCCCAAAACTTGCAGGCTTAAAATAAACACCATACAGTTTGCCCACAAATCTGTGGATCAACAATTTTATCCAGACTCTTCTGAGAAATTTCTTTGTTGGTCTCTTCTGAATCGCTTATCTGGCTACAGTTATCTGATGGCTTTGGTGTAACTGGATGATCTAAAATGCCCTTTCTCAGAGAAGCGGCTGTGGCTCAATCAGTAGGGCTCCCGTTTACCATATGGGAGGCCCCGGGTTCGGTTCCCGGGGCCTCCTGGTGAAGGCAAAGCCCGCCCGCACGGCGTGGTTAGCTGACCCAGCGAGCACAAGCAGCAAGGGGGGGATAAATGAATAAATAAATAAAATCTTTAAAAAAATAAATAAATAAAATGGCCTTTCTCACATATCTGGTAGATGCTGCTGGCTGTTGGCTGACATCTCTCTCCAGTGGCCAATTAGCTTCCAATTAGATAGGCAGGGTTTCTTAACATGGCAGCCTCAGGGCTGCACGAGAAAACAACCAAAAACTTCAAGGCTTCTTGAGGCCTAGACTTGAAGGTCATACTACAAAAGTTTTGTTGTATGCTATTGATCAGAGCAAGTCACAAGGAAATTCAAGAAGTGGATTAAATGTCATGTTTTGATGAGAAGTGTGGCAAAGTCACTGCAAAGGGTCATACAAACGGACATGGGAAGAGCTTTTCTGGCCATCTTTGCAACAATCTAACACTTTTTCCCACATGATAAAATAGAAAATTGCCGAAAACGGGCTTAGCATTTTGGTCCTAGACTTCAACTCTTAAAAATCCCCACTTTGTAACCTATGCTCCGTTCATATGCTATTAGAGTTATCAGCACCATAGCAAAACACATTCCCTTACAACTTTGGGGTTCAACCACAGCAATTTATTTATGTTTTTTTTCTCTTTGAAAGCTTCTTTATCCAGCAAAGTTAGCCAGTTTTGTTTTACAATATATATCTTCCTAATTGCCCTGGGGTTGATTGAAACAAGTACTTATGTTGTCAGACTCAAGTCTAAAAAGTCCCTTCCTTGATTTTGCAATTTTAAATCTGCCTACTGTCCACTCAATATGTAGATTTTCTGCCCAATATGTAGTGCTTTTCATAGGTGCCTCCCCTAAGAAACCATTTTACACCTTGAACTCTATTTAATTTATTTATATGTCTGTCTCTCCTTGCAGATTATAAATTCCTTGAGTACAAGGAATCTGTGTCTTGCACACCATTTAATCCATAGGACCCAGCATTGTAACCAGAGCATAAAATAAGTTTAACTAGTATTTGTCAAATGTTGACTCAAATCAGAGTCAAATTGAAAAACCAAGAGTTAATTTCTGCCTATTGCAGCTGCTGAATTTGTTTCCCAAATACAAAAGTCATCTGGAAAATGTACTGCCTGTTAGCTAGCTACAGGTACAGCTTTAATGTGCACAAATTAACAAAGCCCTACTTTCACCCTTTGTGAAAGTAATGCTCCACCATTTCTTTCATTAGTGATTTGAACATGCTATTAAAAATAGTGTTTTCTACCAAAATCCAATGACCTCTGAAATGCATTTATGAAATATTCCCTTGAATTTTGCCAGAATTACCTCAATAAAGAATACCCATAATGGAATCTGTAGCATCTTCATTTTAATTAAAAAAAAAAAAGTCTCTCAGTCACATTGTAATACTTGTGACTCCTATTCTTATCATTGTCTGGTCATCACTAGCATTTCAGTGCCCATAAACATAATTCAGATTAATATAGTGAAGAATTTTTTAATGAATTAATTTAGGACAGATTTGATGCTATCAAACCTTATCTATTAATTTTTTTCCCATTGTAGACTCCTTCCTCCAGCCAGACTCATTTGTCTGATTTTGTCTAAGTATAATTTGCTTGTTCACACCTGCAATGAATTCAACAAACACATGGTAGTTGTGAGGCAGTGCTAGACACCATTGTGCATGTGATTTTGCCCACTCGATAGTCTTCTGTTTCCTCTTTTAAAACCCAGCTTGCCTTCAAATTTCTCCAAGATTTTTTTTTTAATCAGATGTTTCCAACTCTTCACACACTTCTGGTTGCCTCGAGCATTCACGAGAATAGTTTTCACCTTGTATATTTGAACTTGTTTGCACTCTGCTTTGTGAGCCAGTCGAGAAAGCTCAGGAGTCCATGATCTTTATGTACAACCAGTTTGTATTTTCATCAAAAACAAAGACTTTGTTTTGTTACTCTTAAAACCATGACTCCTAGCACATGGTTCCATATAGTGGGCACTCAATAAATAAATGACAAAAATGTGTTTGAAAGATGATAAATAAAAATATAGAAAAAAGTTAATAAAATCGTGCAGGAAATAGGGTAGAAATTCAAGAGGGAATGAAAGAATAGATACTCAAAACAGAAAAGGCAGATAAATAGAAGGGAATGATTACCCAGTCATGACAGACAAATTGTACATAGCCATCACTAAATAGAATTAAATATGAATTGTGAAGAGATTTCTATGCCACAAGTATTAATCACACAGTTTTTAGAGATGTCATCACTTATTTCATATAATGTCAGTTAAACTTCATAAATGGATACTGCTTTCCTAATTCCAAAAAAAGAAATATAAAACTTCAATTATATATATTCAGTTTTCACTCTTCTCAAAGAAATGCTATAACCTTTTCAACGTTCTTGAATGTACTTTTGAGTTTGATAAAATTATTTGCTGCCAAAGTCAAGCTTAAATATACTCAAATTTTAATTTAGAGACTAATTTAATAACTCAGCATGTCATCCTTAGTCTTACAGGCTTCCATCATTCTCAAATCCCTATAGGACACTTTATAACTAAGTAAACAAATTTTAGGAATTATTAAACATCTAAGAGGACTAGAAGTATCTGTCATATCCAGATCATTTTATTTTTGCTACAGTGTTTATATAAACCTAGCCATTTCATGTTTTACTAATAAAGCAACAGAAGTACAACAAGTTGCAGATATAAGAAGTTTCAGATTTACAATGAACTACTGATAATCACTGTACAGTGTAAAAATAGTTCATACTTGAACTAAGTACAGAAACCTGTTAGGTGACTAAAATAAGCAATAAAGCATTGAAATGAATCTAATTTTTATGTTTTCCTAATATATGTAGAGAATCAGATGCTAATTTTCTATCACCACCTGGATATGACATAAAAACATCAAAATTAAACGTACCCAACACTAATGATTGTGTCCTTAGTTTTAACCTTGAACTCTTTGTGGATTTTCTGTTTTAATTAATGAAATGATCATTTATCTTGGGAGTAAAGCCATTAACCTGGCAATCATTAAGACCTTTCCCAATATCATTCAAACCATTATCATTTCATCTAATTTTTTCCTTGCTTTTCTTTAGATTTGGTCCACTCTAAGAATTAAACCAGAAATCACAACTAGAAAAATGCACTGTACTAAGACTTTTCAAACAGATAAACTCTACCAAACCAAACTATGATATACATCATAGAGAATGTGAGCTCAATTTCCTTTCACACCAATAAAAGAACAATATTTACAAGATTACAAAATAAATGTTATTAAAATATTTTATATTCTTTTTTCACATTACGTTTTGAAGTAGAGTGTGTGCTTTATACTTACAGTACATCTTTTTTAAAATTAATTATTTTTATTTTTAAAGAAGCTTTAGATTATATAAATGCTACATAAAAAATATAAGGGATTCCCATATGCTCCACTCCCTCCCCAGCCCATGCTTTCCCTCATTAACACCATCCTTCATTAGTGTGGTACATTTGTTACAATTGACGAAACCATATTGAAGCATTGTTACTAACCATGGATTACAGTTTATATTATAGTTTACATTCTGTCCTGCACAATTTTCTAAGTTATAACAAAATGTACGATGGCTTGTATCCATGGACTCATATGTTTTAACTATAAGCCTATGAATTCTCTAGCATCTTGTCTCATTTACAAATTCTGACCTATTTTCTGGTTTGCAATCCTTTTTGATTATGTTCCGCATAGCTACAGCAATTTTAATGTACTGGGTTTTTTTTGTTTGTTTTTTTTAACTATAGGTAGTCTTAGATCAGTAATTTCTTAGTTTTAGAATGCCTAATCCTTTTTTAAAACTCTAGTTTTCTGATAAAAGTCTACCATAAGTATACTCTTTATCCACCTTCTTTTTGAGATATTGGCCACTCAAATCCTTGAAGAAGATCTAAACTATGAAAGAAAAAAAAAAATAGTTATGTAACTGTATTTTTTTAAAAATTGGAGTTCCTCTTTATTTATTTTTAATAGATTTTATTGATACATATTATTAAAGCATTCAATTCATCCAAGGTGTACAATCAATGGTATTTGCTATAACCACACAGCTGTGCATGCATCACTTCAATCATTATTAGAGCATTTTCAATAATAATAATAATAAACAACAAAAAAGACAAACACACAAGAAAATTCCTCACCTCTCAATCTCTCTATGCTTTCCCCACCGTACATAGCTGCTGTTTCTGGCTAGTCTATCCAAAGTGAATAATCAATGGCTTTTACTATAATCACAATGTTGTAAATCCATCATCTTAAAATTTTTAGAACAAATTCTTTACTCCAAAAAGAAAGACTCCATATCCCTTAGCATTCCTTCCTCAGACCCACATAACAACTAATCTCCTTTCATCTTTAAGAAGTGATTTATATTTACATTTTATATAAATGGAATCATACAATATGTAGTATTCTGTATCTGGTCTCCTTCACTTAGTACAATGGTTTTTTGTCTGATATTAACATTGTGTAGTATTAACTCACATTTGTTCAGCTTCAAAGAAAAATGGTATTATGTATTCAATGCTACCCATATTCATATTTCAAATAATGTATTTATATTTTACATAATATATTTAGTTCATAATAGGACAATAATATAGTATTTTTTCTTTTGTGTCTGGCTTTGTTTCAACATAATGTCCCCCAGGTTCATCCATATCATCATATGTTTTACAACTTCATTTCTTCTTACCACTACATAATATTCCATCATGTGTATACTCCACAATTTGTTTATCCATTCATCAGTCCATGGACACCTGGGTTGTTTCAAACTTTTGGCTATTGTGAATAACACTGCTATGAACATGGGTATGCTGATGTCTATTCGTGTCACTGCTCTCAGTTCTTCTGGGTATATAGCTAGCAATGGTATTGCCAGGTCACATGACAAGTCTATATTCAACTTTTTAAAGAATTACCAAACAGTCTTCCACAATGGCTGTACCATTCTACATTCCCACCAACAGAAAATAAGCATTGCTACCTCTCCACATTCTCTCCAACATTTAGAGTTTTCCGATTTTTTAATAACGGCCAGTCTAATAGTTGTGAAATAATCTCTCATTGCAGTTTTGATTTGCATTTCCCTAATTGTTAGCTATGTTGAACCTTTTTAAATGTGTTTCTTTGTCATTTGTATTTCTTCTTTGGACAGTTGTCTTTTCAAGTCCTTTACCAATTTTTTAATTGGATACTTTGTCTTTTTATTGTTGAGTTGTATGATCTCCTTATATATCATGAATATTAAAACCTTAGCAGATATGTGATTGACAAATATTTTCTCCCATTGACAAAGTCCTTTGAGGTGCAAAAGTGTTGAATTCTGAGGAGGTCCCATTTATCTAGTTGCTTGTGCTTTGGACGTAAGGTTTAAGAAACTACCGCTTACCACAAGATCTTGAAGATGCTTCCCTACATTTTCTTCTCAGAGTTTTATGGTTGTTGTTTTTATATTTAAGTCCTTGACCCATTTTGAGTTAATTTTTGCATAAGGTGTGAGATAGGGGTCCTCTTACTTTTTTTGGATATGGCTATCAGGTTGTCCCAGCACCATTTGTTGAATAGACTGTTCTGTCCCAGCTGGGTAGGCTTAACAGCCTAGTCAAAAATTGCTTGACTGTAGATATGAGGGTCAATTTCTGAGTTCTTGAATTGGTTCCATTGGTCAATCTGTCTGTCCTTATGCCAGTACCATGATGTTATTACCCCTGTAGCTAAGTAATATGCTTTTAAGTCAGGAAGTGAGAGTCCTCCAACTTCATTCTTTTTTTAAAAGACATTGTTTGTTATTCGGGGTCCCTTACCCTTCCAAATAAATTTAATTAGAGTCTTTTCAAATTCTGCAAAAAAGGCTGTTGGGATTTTAATTGAGATTGCATTGAATCTGTAAATCGGTTTGGGTAGAATTGACATCTTAGTGATATTTAGTCTTCCAATCCATGAGCATGGAATGTTCTTCCATTTATTTAAGTCTTCTTCAGTTACTTTTAGCAATGTTTTGTAGTTTTCTGAACATAGGTCGTTTATGTCCTTGGTTAAGTTTATTCCTAAATATTTGATTGTTTTAGTCACTATTACAAATGGAATGTTTTTTTTTTTTCTGATTTCCTTCTCAGATTGTACATGAGTACTGTATAGAAATGCTATTGATTTTTGCATATTAACCTTGTATTCCACCAGTTTGTTGAACTCATTTATTAATTCTAGTAGTTTCGTTGTAGATTTTTCAGGATTTTCTAGATTTAGCATCATGTCATCATCGAATAGTGAAAGTTTTACTTCCTATTTGGGTGTCTTTTATTTCTTTGTCTAGCCTAATTGCTAAGCTTGAACTTCTAGCACAATATTGAATAATAATGGTGACAGTGGACATCCTTGTCTTCTTCCTGATCTCAGGGGGAAAGCTCCCAGTCTTTCACCATTGAATACAATGCTAGCTGTAGGTTTTTCATATATGCATTTACCATATTGAGAAAGCTTCTGTCAGCCAAAGGGGTGCTGATGCAAAATAACAAAAATCTGGTGGCTTTTATAAAGGGTATTTGTTTGGGGTAGAAGCTTACGGTTACCAGGCCATAAAGCATAAATTACTTGCCTAAGCAAAGTCTGTTGCCATGTGTTGGAGCAAGATGGCTGCTGACATCTGTAAGGGTTCAGGATTCCTGGGTTCCTCTCTTCCCAGGGCTCATTTCTCTCTGGGTTCAGCTGCTTTGCTCTCGCCACAAGGCCAGCAGTAATCTATCAGGCAAATGGCTTGTCTCTCTTCCCAGGGCCTCTGCCTCTGGAACAAGCTCCTCTTGTTCTTCTCCTATGTGTTTACTTCCCAGGGCTTCAGCTCAAGAACTCCAACATCCCTTCTCTGCAGTATGGTTTCTCTGTCAGTCCCCACACAACTAGGTGGTGGGGACTCAACATCCTACTGATGTGGCCCAATCAAAGCCCTAATCATAGTTTACTCATGCCCAGAGGAACAGACCAGTTTACAAATATAATCCAATATCTATTTTTGGAATTCATAAACAGTGCTAATCTGCCACAGCTTCCTTCTATTCCTGTCTTTTGGAGTGTTTTTATCAAGAAAGTGTGCTGTATTTTGTTACACGCCTTTTCTGAATCAATTGAGAGGATCATGTGATTTTCCTCCTTCAGTTTATCAATGTGGCTTATTACAGTAATTGATTTTCTTGTGTTGAACTACATTTGCATATCTGGGATAAAACCCATTTGATCATGTTGTATAATTCTTTTAATGTGCTTCTGTATTCTGTTTGCAAATATTTTGTTATGGATTTTTGTGTCTATATTAATTAGAGATATTGGTCTGTAATTTTCTTTTTTCGTAGTATCTTTATCTGGTTTTAGTATTAGGGTGATGTTGGCTTCATTGAATGATTTTGGTAGCATTCTTTCCTGGTCAGTTTTTTGGAAGAGCTTGAGCAAGATCGGTATTAGTTCATCTTTGAATGATTGGTAGAATTCACCTGTGAATCCATCTTGTCCAGGGATTTTCATCTTTGGAAGGTTTTTGATGACTGTTTCAATCTCTTCACTTGTGATTGGTTCTTGAGATCTTCTATTTCTTCTAAAGTCAGGGTAGATGGTTTATGTGTTTCCAAGAACTTGTCCATCTCAACTACATTTTCTAGTTTTTCAGCATACAGTTGTTGATAGTATCCTGTTATGACCTCTCTTATTTCTCTTGGGTCAGAGTTAAGTGCCCCCCTCTCATTTCTGATTTTATTTAGTTGCATCTTCTATCGTTTTTTCTTTGTCAGTCTAGCTAAGGGTTTGTCAATTTTGTTGATCTAAAAGAACCAACTCTTGGTTTTTTTGATTCTCTCTAATTTTTTTTCCTCAATTTCATTAATTTCTGCTCTGATCTTTACTATTTCTTTCCTTTGGCTTGGTTTGGGTTTAGTTTGTTGTTCTTTTTCTACTTCTTCCAGGTGTGCAGTTAGATTATCAATTTTAGCTCTTGCTTCTTCTTTAATGTAAGCATTGAAGTCTATAAATTTCCCACCTGGCACTGCCTCTGTGGTGTCCCATAGGTTTTGATATGTTGTGTTTTCATTTTTAATTGTCTTAATATATTTGCTGAATTCTTTTGCCATTTCTTCTTTAACCAACTGGTTGTTTAAAAGTGTCTTATTTAATCTTCATATATTTATGAATTTTCCATTTTCTGTCCATTATTGATTTCCAGTTTGGTTCCATTATGATCAGAGAAAATGTTTCATATAATTTCAGTCCTATTAAATTTATTGAGACTTGTATTGTGCCCCAACATATGGTCTATCTTGGAGAAGGATCTATGAGCACTTGAAAAGAATGTATATCCTGCTGTTTTGGGGTGCAATGCTCTATAGATATGTTAGGTTTAGTTCATTTATCATATTATTCAAGTTCTCTGTTTCTTTATTTATTCTCTGTCCAGATGTTCTATCCAATATTGAAAGTGGTGTATTGAAGTCTCCAACTATTATTGTAGAGACATCTATTTCTCCCTTCAGCTTTGCAGCATATGCCTCATGTATTTTGGGCACTGAGGTTAGGTTCATAAATATTGAGAAGTTATTTCTTTTTTGTTGAATTGCCCCTTTTATTAATATATAATGACTTTCTTCATTCCTTATAAGAGTTTTACATTGAAACTCTATTTTGCCTGATATTAGTATTGCTATTCCAGCTCTTTTTTGGTTATTATTGGCCTGGAATATCTTTTTCCAGCCTTTCACTTTTATCCTGGTTATGTCTTCACATATGAGGTGAGTCTCTTATAGACAACATACAGATAGGTCATATTTTTTAATACATTCTATCAGTCTGTGTCTTTGACTGCAACTTCAAGCCATCAACATTCAATGTTATAACTGTAAAGACATTACTTACTTCATCCATTTTGAACTTTGGCTTTCACTTGCCATATCGTACTGTTGTCTTTTATTTTACTCTTTCTAATATTCTTCATTTCTATACTCCTCTCCAAGTCTCTCATGCTTGTTTTTTTTTTCCTTTCAGGCTGCAGCACCCCCTTTAGTATCTCTTGCAATTCTGGTCTTTTGGTAATATATTCTATCAGTTTTTGCTTGTCTGTGAAGATTTTGAACTCCCCTTCATTTTTGAAGGACAGCTTTGCTGGATGTAGAATTCTTGGCTGGTAGTTTTTCTCTTTCAATTCCTTATATACATTATATCACTTTTTTCTGTCCTCCATGGTTTCTGTTGAGAGGTCAGCACTTCATCTTATCGAGTTTCTCTTGTATGTGATGATCTGCTTTTCTCTTGCTGCTTTCAAAATCTTTTCTTTATCTTTGATACTTGTCATTCTGAATAGTAGGTGTCTTGGGGTGTTTATTCTGTTTGGGGTGAATTGTCTTTCTTGGATATTGATATTTATGTTTTTCATAAGGGTAGGGAAATTTTCAGTCATTATTTTCTCAAATATTCTTATGGAATGCCGACAATGTATATGTTTTTGCATTTCACATTGTCATTCAATTCCCTGAGACCCTGTTACATTTTTTTCCATTCTCTTATCTTTCTGCTCTCTTGTTTTTTCCAGTTTAGATGTTCTGTCTTCAAAATCACTAATTCTGTCTTCAAGCAGTTCATATCTGCTCTTGTGTGCCTCTAATATATTTTAATCTCATCTATCATGTCTTTTATTCCAATATGGTTTGTTACTTTTCTTTGCAGACTTTCAAATTGTTCTTTATGTTCACACAGTGTCTTCTTAATTCCTTTATTTATTTAGTAATATTTTCTTTAACTTCTTTAAATTGATTTAGGAGAGTTGCGTTATTATCATTGATTAATTGTCTTAAATCCTTAATCTGTTCAGGATATTTGGTTTGTTCCTTTGACTGGGCCATCTCTTCCTGTTTCCTAGTATATCTCATAATTTTTGCTGATGTCTGGACATCTGATATGTTGGTGAATTTACTCTAATGGACAATTTCTCTCTCTTGCCTATTGTTAATATTTTTTCACAGCTCTTTGATATTTGGTTCAACTTATCTTAAGTTTTTAAATTGCTCAGTTTAAGTTACCAAAAACTATGCCAGGGACTCATGAATGGATTACAGGCTTTCTCCCAGGGGCGGGGTAAAGAGAGCTCTAAAAGTAGTTTCTGTCCTTGTAATTTCCAGACCAGCCAGCAGATGGGCCTTTTTGGCACACGTTTCCACAGAGGTGTATCTCTTCAGTATTCATTTTCATCTGTCCAGAGCCGTGATTCAAAGTTGTCTCCGCTGGCCAAAGTCACTGAAGAAAAGCCCCCCTTCTCCCCCTCCCTTTTCCCTTGTAATAGGTGGCAATGAGGAACACATCTGTTACCCTCTCAGTCAGCTTCAATGCACAGCGGGTTTTACCACTACTGAATATCTCAGGCGCTCGGGAGGGGAGCCCTTCCCAGTGGCCAAGAAGTTCATTAACTCAGAGTTTGTTGTTTCGGCTTCTTTGGCTCTCTGTCCTTTACCCTCCTGGGAGTTGTGAAGCACTGTCCTAGTCTGCTGACCCCAAAGCAGGTCCTTCTGGCAGCTTTAGGTTCTTTCTCTGTCATTTTTGTGAAAGTGCTGAGCCTTATCTGCTAATCCAATGCCATGTTCCCACAATTCCTTAACTGTATTTTAATAATGTCATTCAAGATTAAAAACAGGGTATTATTGGAGAAAACATGCTTTCTCCTCATATAGCCATAGGAAAAGTGGCTTTTATCCCTTTACTCAATATTCTTCAGCATTTTGAATCTTCACAAATGAGGAGTTTGTAACTTGATTGATAGGAACCTCAAATTAACCTGGCTTTATATTCACTTTTATGTAGAAGAGTTGTATTAAATATCAATACAGACAATATGACCTGGTCTTTTATAGTCTTGAATGTTTACTCTCACATTGAGGTGGTGGCAAAACTAATGATTATATCTGGGGTTATTTGTTCCAAATTCTATATTCTTGGGTGAATCAAAAAAGAGACATTTTCCAGCATCACTCATCAACCCCTTTTTAAACCAGAAATGCAATTCAATAGGCATTCCATAACTTTTCACTCTTCCAGATTTTCTGCTTGATATTGGGACAATCATTTTAAGTCTCTGGCATGGGCCCAACTGTCTTTAATTCAGAGGAAGCAGATAGAAAACCAAACTCTAAACACAAATTTAAGCTGCAGTCACAAATGGACATGTTATCAAAGAGTCTGAATTATTCAACATAGTATTATATCAGAGAAATGATATATTAAACTCAACCTGGTAATGTTTCTTTACTTACTCTTTAATATTTAGAATGTGGAGGAATGAAAATATGAATCATAAGCTTCCCAAACTTTCAATAGATGTTTACATTTTATTTCCCTTCATATTTGTGAATTTGCCATATAATAATGGATCTCAAACATTAACATTCATTTTCACCACTTGGAGAGTAGTTTAACCTCCAGAATTTCTGAATCAGTAGCTATATGGTGGGATTGCAGAACTTACATTCATAAAAAGTTCCTATGATGCTGATGATCCTGGTCTAGGGATCATACTTTCAGAACCATTTCCCTAGGACTACCTCATTCAAGATTAATAGATGCTGAATATCCTAAATAATATAACTTATAACCTACTTGATTTTGTTACTATGAATCAGTTTTTATCTTTCCAAAGAGAAGATTCAGACAGGAAGTAAGCAAAAATTTTTGTAGATATATCTTGGGCACATCTTTTATTTTTGCAAAATTTTTACTGCCTTGGTCTTATTTCTCAGTCTCACCCATCTCTTGCAAGTATAGCCATGATCAGCAATCCATCATATTTTACATGTTCACTTGTCTACCTTCCCTACTCTCTATTTTCAGTGGCAGAGGTAGCTATATGTTCATGAATATCTCTGATTTTCAGTGGAAAGTGTGCTAAACTACATTCCCTACCTTCTCTTACAATTAGGTGTGGCATGTGTTTTAATTCTGGCTAAATGAATATGGTAGTTTTGGGTGAAAGTCACTTGCAGGCCTAACCCATAAAGCCTTCTTTGTGCAGTCCTCCATGGTATCTCACTACCATAGCTTCTAGTTGGATGAATGTGTTCAGCCTCATTCTATTGGCTGCAGAGGAAAGGGTGGACATTGATGTGGCAGTACAATATCACTGAACACAAACATGAACACTGAAAAGGAAACATACCCAGTGTTTTAGCTAGCTAAAGGCTGCCAAGGAAATACACCAGAAATGGAAAAAAGAAAATATCAACTCTGGGCAAACATTTAGAGCAACTGAAATGCTTACACTGCTTTTGGAAATGCAAATTGTTAAAACCACTTTGAAAAACAATTTGAAACATATTTATTCACTATCATCAGTAATTCATCAGGAAATACACACTCAACTGAAATGCCTACATATGTTCACCAAACGGCATGTATAAGAATGTTCATAATAATATTGTTTGGAATAGCCAGATACTGGTGAAAAATATCCCGGAGGAGCAGAATGAATAAAATAGTCCACAGTGTATTCATATGAAATGATATTATACAGGGATGGGGAACTCTTTAAACTTCTACTACATGTAACAGCATTAAATATCTCAAAGCCATTGTGTTGAGTGAACACTCCAGCCCAAAACAAAGGAAAACAATGGTGAAGTCTACAGCTTTGCATTTTTCTAAAGCTGGTGAAATTCATCATCTATTGTTTCAGAAGACATTGAGGGTATGTTAAGGAGAGGGAAGTGAAATGTCACCAGAGTGTCCAGAGTTCCTGTAATTTCTTTTTTAAATGTGTTTATTTTTACATGGGTGTGTTTATTTTATGAAAGTTCATCTAGATATACATTTACGACTTGTGCATTTTTCTTTATTAAAATATAAAGGACACAAATTATGAGGTAAAATAAAGAGTGCTATTTGGTGCTTTCTTTTTTCATCAAATTGTAGATCAACTGGCTTCTTCTGCCTCAGTTTTCTTAACACCTACTCACATCTTAAAATTCTTCCTCTTTTTTAGTGCTCTACCCTGTGACAATTGTATTTTAAAATGTTTCCAATGTCCTCAATTTTCCAAGTACAATTTCTCAACTTTCTCAATTTTCTATATTTTATTAATAGCGTTTGCTATTTAGCCAGCATGTTTCCCATTCTCTAACTTCATGTAAGTTTTATTCTTTTATTTTTCTTTCTTCCTCTACCTCTACTTTCTTTCACATAATTTTCATGATAGTCACAGCCATCCTTCCATCCCATTACCCTTCTTCCCTAGAAATTCATAAATATCTAGGTCAATCATGTCCCCTAAAGACCTGACAAAATTATATTTACACATTCTTAGTCAATATACACTATTGTATATACAATAGTTAACTCTTCATTTACACTTGGATTTTATTTCATGATCACTCAAATTATTATCAGGCAATCAATCAGTTCCTCAGCAGAAATGACTACTGTAGTTTCCAGATTGGTTGACTATACCTCTATAGATTTATCTGGTAATAGGAGAAAAGTGGCCCCAAAGGAAACAGATAGTTTATTTCCAGGGCACAGCAGGCAGCATGAGTTTCATATTCACATTAGATCCCCTTATCCCTCAGGGGAGCAATACAGAAGTGGGCTTAGGAAGATGATGAGAAAACAGTGGGACTGTGTCACAGATAAGAATCACTGAGTATCGGAAACTTCCAAGCTTATAAAAGGCTGTTGTACAACCTTCCTATCTGTTATTCTGGAGAACAGATACATTCCTTTATTACCCTGGAATGTAAGCAAATCGCTACAAATAGGGGAAGGAGAGGCTCTAGTATCATGGAATATGCCTGAGGAGGGAGAAGTTCTCTATCCTTAATAACCTTCTTAGGAAAAAACAAACTACCCTCTACCCAGAGAAAAATATTATCTCTGGCTTCCAGGGCTCTTTGCTATAGAAACATCTTTTAAAAAGACAATCTTGTTCAAAAGACCTGTGGAAATAGCATGGGCAATTGTATCCCTATACATGTCATTAATGATAGAGTTGGCTAGTGTTGACTCATGAAGAACAATTGTGAAATCTCTTCCCAATTCCATGTTCAGTGACATCATACTGGTAGCTTGGAATCAAACATGGTGGAATTATTTAAACATATGCAATAAATCAAGACTTCCCTCCCCTCTCCCCACTATGAGAAGGTCAGTTAATAAGCATTTCCTTTTGCACCGCTGAATTCTTCCGACTATATTGCCTTTTACCTCATGGTTGCAATCATTATTAAAATCACCAACCTTAAATTATTAGATTCTTCATGTTTGACATCACTCATTACTTACCTCATATATAATCAGTTACCTGATTGTCCTTCAACATCTCTCAAATCTGGTCTTTCCTTTTGCCTCCTGTCCTTTAGATCATAATATCTAATATGAAATACCATTTTTATCATGTTAAATACATTGTAAAAATTTTAAAAATAGAGAATTTGCCCTACTATATTGCCCTTTTGTGTCACACTCAATTGAGAGTAAAAAATTTAAAAATCACTTATAAAGATATGGTAGTTTTAAAAATGAAACCAATGTAAATCTAGCCTCATAAATATGTACAGTTGTTGTATTTGTAATTTTTATTTAGTTGTAAATCCTTTCTTTGCATCATCATTCAAAATCCCTGTCCACCTTCTCTATTTATCCAAATAATATGCAGTTTGCAAGGCCATGTTAAATTGGAGACCTATTATTCTACAAAGAATGTAGATATAAACACACTATGAATAAATATCCCTGTTTTTGAAATCTTGATGAATGTCACCATTCTCTGTCCATTTTCTGCAATACGATTTTTCATTCAATTTATTTCTGAAATTCTTCCGGCTGTATAAGTATGGTTATACTTCATTCATTCTTACTGAGGTATAGAATTCCATTTTTACTGATGTATGAATATGTCATGATTTATTTTTATATCTTTTCTTCCTGTTGAATGACATTTGGAATTATTTAATTTTTAATTTTCTTGACTTAAGGGGCCATTGCTATTAAAAATATTCTGGAATACTTCCCCTGGGACTAATGTGTGATAGTCTTTTAAGTATATAAGACAAGTAATAGAAACTCTGGGGAAGGTTGGGCAATTGTCGTTATTGCTATATAAAATTAAAGGATTACTGACTTTGTGTCCTAGCTACTATAACAACCAACACAGTGGGTTGGCTTGAACAACAAAATTTAATATACAAATGCTTTTGAGGCTAGGAGAAGTTCGAATTTGAGGCATAAACAAGGCAGTACTTTCTTCCTGAAGACTGTGGCATTCTGTGGCTAGCTGCTAGCAATCCTTGGTCTTTGGCTTTTCTGTCATACGGCAGTGCATTTGTCTTCTCCTTTCTCCTGCAGGTCATTGACTGGCTTTTTCCTGTGGTTTTCTATTTCTATATCTGAATTTCATTCTGCTTATAAAGGACTCCAGTATTCCTGATTCTGTTGGATCTCACCTTAACTGAAGTAAATGTTCAAGAGATCTTATTTACAGTGGGTCCACACCCATCAGAATATTGACGAAGCCTAAGAACATGTCCAGCCTGGGATACACAATTTCCAATGCATCAAATACTGGAAAACAGAAATCTCTTTCTCTGTCTATATGCATATGTATATGTATGTGTACATGTATATGTTTATAGAATTTGTTTCTATAATTTTGAATTTTCCACAAAAACAATTGACACTATTTTAAAATATGGTACCTTCTCATACCTATCCCTCATGATCTAGTCAAAAATTTCCTCCATTTCTGAGGTCTTATGTCAACTATTGCCTTGCATATTTTAAATAGTTCATTGGCACATTAAATATGCAATTGTTCTATGAATTATATGCCTATTTATAATGAACTTCTTATGTCTTAGGCTAGGGCATTATATTAATCTTCCCAAATATTTTAAATTTATTGACTTATGGACAAATATTAATAGGATAATGAGAATGCCTTATCTCCTATAATGCTCAAATAAATGAACAATTTAGCCATAAATCCAATTTTCAAACCACTTTTAAACATTTAGCAAAAAATTTTGGTCAATGTTCTTGCCCTAACGACTATACTTTGTTAGACAAAATCAAATATTAGTTGTACAAGATTTTATACTTACTCAGAGTTGTCATTATGATGAAATATCACTATATACTAGTTCAGAGTATCTAAATACAAATGTAGGATATTTTCCTACTGAATGTGATTGATTTCATATTTAAGTGTTGTGCTAGAAATCAATTGCAATTAGCTAATGATTCAAACTTCAGGACAGCATAAAATATGTGATTCATTGTTGGATTAGTAATCATCTAATTCAACAATCCACTTTGCATATGCAAAAATAGTCATTGATTTAGCCTAGTTTTGTTGCATTTTTAGAGCACTTTTGAATACTAATTTTTTGGAAAATATATTAAAAAAATACCTAACTCCAAAAAATATATATATAGTTGCAAATCAGATTTTCCTGTAGATCAATATGAAATAAAAATTTTAATATAATCTCATTTCAAACAAATCCTAATAATTTCTCAGGTTCAGATTTTAGAATGAACTATGGAATCATACTTAGGTAAAAAACACAGAAGACATATTTACTTTTGGTAGATCATTGGTAGAAAAGAGCCTTTCTCCTTAGCTTTGCTTTGATTTAAGGATAACTTTTGAACAACCATCCTATATACATTATTAATGAAACTTGTATAAATGCTTTATTATTCATCCTTATGATTTGGTGTTGTTCAAGATTGATCAGACAAAACAATACCCTTAGTTAGATCACCATAAACTAACCTTCACAGATGCCAGGCCTACTGGGGTTTAACTAGGATGGATTAGTGTATAAAAGAGAGAATATGAGACACTGGAAGGAAAAAAACAGCTACTTTCTTCCTCATCTACTACAAAAAGAATTATTATCCAGTTTTGTTTTACTTACTTGCTAAATATTTCTGATAATGATATAATACCAAATCTCAGTTGTTTATGTATTAAATCACTTGCAGGATCTTAACTTTTAAACAATATGTTCAGATAAGTTCTATAAATACAAGGAAACAAATAAGTCTATAACATTTTTTTTAATTTATTTATTTTTTATTGTGGGTAAAAATCTAAATTTTCACAATACATACCACTATTTGTAAAATGATATATAAATATATATGCATATATGTGCATTTGCTTACAAAAATGTTATTTACATATATATAAATATATTTTAAGAGGTGCTTAGATTACCTAAAATATAACATGGAACCCACTGGGATTCCCATGTTGCCCACCTCCCACACCTCCCACCACATCCCACACAAACATCTCCCACAAGTGTGGCCCACCACCCTCAATGGACTTGCACATCCTGGGGCCTTGCCACCAACCATAGACCACAGTTCACATCGTAGACCACACTCTCTCCCACACAGTTCTGAGTGGTGTGTGCTGATTTAAAATGGCCTACATCCGTTGCCATAACAGGATGTTATCCCAAAGAAGCCCCTGTATTTCAACTGCTCGTCCCCTCCCTGCCCCGAAAGTGTCAAGTGGCCTCTGGCTCCACCTCATTGTTATAATTTCTTCCATATGTGTACAACAGAATACCATCAAGTCCACTCTAATCCATAGTTCTTCCCCCAATCCTGAGGGGACTGGGATGGTGATGTCCACTCCACCTCCAAGTGAGAGAGGGCTTATATACCATGGATATGGTGGGTGGGATGATCCTGCCTGCAGCTGCAGGCCCTCTCCATTTCCTGGGCTGGCCGTTGCCCATCGTTGTCTCCTCGCCAGGTGACTTGGATGAGTCCATTGAGCTGTAGGGTAGGAGTTGCAGCTCTGCCAAGATTCCACGCACACCTGGCACATAGGTAGGCCAGAGGCTCCAGTCTCTGGAAGTATACCTAAAAACTTCAGATCACATATAGGTTTGAATAGAAGGGACTGATGAACCATGGGTAGGGAGGACTTATTTGAGTGCAATTCTGTCACTCTCAGGAGCACATTTTTACCCCCCTTCAAGTTTTATTTGTTTAATTTTATTTTGAAATTAAAAATAAATTTGAATTTAATGGTATTATGTTTGAAACATTTAAAACTCAAAGGAAAACTTGAAAAATATACTAAATCAGTCAATGGATAACTTTATATTATTGTTATTATTACAGGAATAATGAAAATTCTCTAATAATGATTGAAGTGATGAATGCACAACTATGTGATTATACGAAATACCGTTGATTGTACACTTTGGATGTATTTTATGCTTTTTAAATATGTATCAATAAAATTGATTAAAAATAAATAAATATATGTATGTGTGTGTATTAATAAATTAGTTGAAGTTTACCATAAATGTAATATTGGGCAAAATTATATATAGCAATATTGAATTCAATTCTGTTTTCCAGATTTGTAAAAATGATGCTGCCCAAGCCTCCGAAACTTCCAACTTATTTTTCTGGTAACAAAAAATGACTTTCATTTTCTTTCCTTATTGATTATGAATAGAGATTAATGAATTTTGTAGAAGTTCTTGCTCAAGAAAAACTTAAGAAAAAACAGCACCTCTAAGTGTGAAGTTTACCTTCCAATAGCTATTTTCAAACATAATGTACAAAAAACCATCTGGGCATCTTGGAAAAATACATTTATGATTCAGGAGGTCTAAGAGCCAGAAATTCTGAATTTCTATTTAGCTTCCAAAAGTATGCTGCCATCTTAAGGAAGCCCAAATGGCAGGGAATTATAGACAGCCTTGAAGAAGTTTCTAGGACCTGAGAACAGTTTCCAGTCCACAGCCTGCAAAAAGTAGAAAACTTCAATCATATAGCTTCAAGGGAATTATTTCAACAATTGAATTAGTCAGTAGCTTCTTCCCTACGTATCCTTGAGATAAAATGCAAAAGGCAACCCTTAGGCACCCCACAACTGCAGGCTAAGTCTCATTTACAAGATCAAAGACTCACAAGGGTAGTATGTATTGTGAGAATTTTTATTTTTACCCACAATAAAAATAAATTTAAAAAAAAATGCAAAAGGTAGTCCAGCCAATACCTTGACTTCTTCCTATGGATACATTGAGCAGAGAATCTAGTTAAGCCAAGCTCAGACTCTTGACCCAAGGAAACTCAGATAATGTGTGTGCTGTTACTCTGCCAAATTTGTGGTAATTTTCTATGCGACAGTAAATAACAAATATATATTATGATAACTGAGTTGGTGGTTGGACCAAGAATCCCCAAAGTAGGACCTGGAGCCACTGAGCATATTCAAAGATCGAAACTTAATCAAGAAACTCCCAACTTTGTCAGGCTGGATTTCTTAAATGCCATGGTCAAAAGACCTTTTTTTTTTTAACCTCCTATTTTCCCATCTTTTGGTAGGAGTATTTAATACTCATATCCTAAGCCTGTTCCACTAGCAGATAACTTGTCTCTTTCGTTTCACAGGTCTTATGAGAGTATTTTGCCCCAAGAGCTATACTTAATGGAGTATTCCCATCTGCATCTGGACCTAATTTATATTAATTTATATTAAGAAGACACTAATAGGAAGAAACTTTTGAGATGCTTGGGATGGGGTAAAGGTATTTTGCATGTAGAGGAGATGTGAATTATTGGAGATCAGAGGAAATGCATCTAAGATTATGTCCTGCCCAAGAAGTAATGTCTTTATATAATCACCACTTGAGTACACCTGGTTAGACTTGCTACTAACCAGTTGAATATGAAAAAGGTAATGTGAAGAATCTTCTGTGATTATTTTACATTTTATAAGGCTCCTTCTTAGAAGACTGGAGTAATATGTACTCTATTGCTGACTTTGAAGAAACAAACTCCCGTGTTGTGGAAAGGGCAAATGACAAGAAACTATGGGCAGCTTCTATGAGCTGAGGGCCTCAGACCTAAGGAATTGAGTTCTGCCAACAACTATGTGAGCTTTCAAGAGGTTCCTGAGCAGTGGATGAGGTCATAGCCCCAAGCAACATCTTGATTGCTTCCTTCTGAGTGTCTACACAAAAGACCCAGTGCAGTCCTGCTTGGGTCAGACAGACTTCTGACCACAGAAACTGTGAGATAATAAATGTGTGTTGTTTTAGGTCATTAAGGTTTTGGTAATTGTTATACAGTGATAGAAACTAATACAATTCTCTGCACTGATTTAGGCAATACAACAGCAATTAGATGTTATGGCAATAAATGTTATAGTGCCAAGTGATAAATTAAAGAATATGCCATTCTTTAAATGAATGGATTCTTGGAAATGCATTCATCCTGTTCATAACAAGATATGAACATGTCAATGGAGCAACATATCAGTTATAGAGGAATACAAAATAGATTTCTTTCTTTAACTTACATTTGGAACACAGTAACTAAAAGGATCATTAGATAATCAAATCATAGCCTGAAGAAATTTTCATGAAAACATTTTAAGTTTGCATCATTCCCTGTGCTCAATATAGACATTTTCATAAATATGAGATCTGTTTATCCATTACCAGGACTCATTCCAATGACTGTCAAAGAAGGTAAAACCTAGATAGCAAATAACTAATTTAGAAAATATGCTTGTAAACTATTGTATTATCACTTTTAATATTTGATTGATTTTCTAGCTATTACTATGATTCATGATAAGCAATCTCTGCTGGAAAATCACCCTGATAGGCAGTCATAATTCCACACATTGACCAATTACAACAAACTTTCTGAGAAAAAAATGTATTTATGAAAAGTGGAGACAAATGTTTCCTTAGAGACTTTCAAAAAAGATTAATTTTCTCCTTCCTAAAAATTTTCCTAGACTATAACTAAGAAACTGTATAAATATGATTTCATTGTCTATAATAAACTATATGAAAATAACTTTATTGATCTGATTTGATAGCTATATGTATATAAATTCATTTCTGAATGATAATATTGAATAACACATCTAGCTCAGCATGCCATAAAATAAGGAAGAAAACAAAAGTTGATGTGGTGTTATGCAACTTAAAAAGTCTTGCATCCTGATAACCTATCTTCCAGACTCTAGCTCTGTGAGGCTGCTCAATTTGCTTAGGTTATATCAGTGAGGTCACGTAATATTTGTTCTCCTGTGACTGGCTTACTTCACTCAACATAGGTTACCAGATAACAGAATGGGAGTAGAGTGTGGTAAGCTGAAATAGGCAAAACCTATGACAAGGTAAAAGAGGGTGGTTTGGCAGTGAATGGAGGTGACAGTGGTGTAGGGATTTGAGTGGGGTCGATGGTGATGGACATGAGGGTGAGAGGGGGTGGAGGGTGGTGGGGTGGAGGGGGTGTGGGGGGGTGTTGAGTTGGACTATCCATGGAATGGAGGGAGGGCTGGAGGAAGGAAAAGGTAAATTCTGGGAATTTGTGAGTCTGTAGTTAAAACTACAGCGATGGGAATGTTATATTAGAAAAAAGGTCAGGGAAAGGTTTTTGATTCAGGGCATCGGTGGTGGAGGTATACGTGGAAAAGGACACACCTGGGGCATGTTTCTATGCAATTTGAAAGTGTTCATCTTATCACAGGGTGTTATCTTAGTGGGTAAAGACCCACACAAAAAGGTTTGATAGGAAAGGGATCTGGTAATAAATGGCAGAGAAGTCGATATTTTCAAAAAAATATGTTTGTATGTAACTTGAAAATGAATTTTAATATATTGAACTTTGGCAGGAATTTTGTCTACCTCTAAAATAAAAAATCATCTGCAGTCCAAATCTTAAGCATCTTAGTACCTTCCTCAATGCTTATCTTACAGTGGGCATTTGGTTAGAATTTGCTGGTTGACTGAATAATCTTTTATCATTCATTTGCTTTATATTAAATTATATTGCATTTCTTTATATTACAATCAGGAGTGGTTTTGTTCACGAGAAGACTTTTGACAATGTCTGAGATATTTTAGATTGTCACAAATGGACAGGTGTTACTATCATTTAGAGGACTGAGTCCAGGGATACTGTTAAACATTGTGCAATGCATAGAAATACCTCCCACCACAAATAATTTCCAACCTAAAATGACAACAGTGCAATGGTTGAGAAACTGCTTAAAAGAAAGGGAAGTATAAGATAATTTAATTAGTTTCAAAAATTAAGTAATATTAGTACAGAATGTGCATTAGATAATCAGAAAAGAACATTTAGTTCATCAAAGATTCATCCCTGAATTAGAAAGACAATTTCATAACAACACTGTTTGATTTCTTCCACTTCCTGATTCTGTACTGTTGTAGATATAGCATTTGAAAAGGAAGGTTAAATGTAAAGATGATGAAAATTTAGTAGAAATGAGAATACATTGGCAAATACTCTAATTCTAGAATGACAAAACAGTTCTGATTGCCCTGATGAGAGATTAATTGAAAATGATTTAGGTAGAAAATAAGATAATTTATTGATATGAATATGGTAATAGGAATAATTTGGTATTCGCAGTTATAATTTGAGTGCTGTGGTTTTTATTCTGAAAGTTTCCAATTAGAATATGAATCTAACATTTTAAATGACTTATAATATAGTAGGAATGCATGACTACATGACATAGATAAACCATTCTAAGGAGTTTTTTCAGGGATTCCAAATAAAATTAGACTCGGCAGGACAAAAGTTAAGGATTTGATTAGAAATATAAATAGTCCAACACAAACTTGTTTGATTTTAAATAGATTTATAGTATTACAAATCCATGAAGCACTTCTACTTAGTTATAGTGATGACAGGTAAAAGAATTTTCAATATTAGTATGTTTCAGTTATCCAAAGACAGAATTTAAAATACAGATTTAAACATATGTATATATATTATTTCTATCATCTGTTATTTTAAAAGCAGAAAACATTAAGTTGACATTTAATGTTTTATTTGAGATACATATTGCTTCAATTTGACTGTTAAATTGAAGTTACTGTGTAGTGAGAGATTCTTTTCCTTGTTCATTTATCCCTAATACTTAGCACAGTGCTTGTTATTTAATGGGTGCTCAGAAAATGTATTTAAATGAATGCAGTTGACCATACTCATTCTGTATGAGCATTGTAAAAACTCAGCTGCAACTGATTATCTATTTTACACTTAATATATTTATTGACTGCTTTGTTTTATATTTTGTTTTTTTAAGTTTTCCACGCTGGCCAGAGCAGTGATTGATGCTTTTGTTTATTGTTGTTGTTATTTTTGTTATTTCTTCTTAAGTGTTCAATTGAATTTATTATAAGGAATAAAGCTACTCCTATTTTAAAAAAAACATTTACATTAGATTTATGAAGAAAACAATAATCACAATCTCTAATAAGGAGGAGTTTCCATTTATGGAGCTCTTAAAAAGTTTCAAGCTTTTGAGGTTTCAAGTGATTGATGCTTTTGTGCCCTTTCTCCTTGTTTTAGTAGAGGCCCAAGCCAGCAACTTGGTGCTCTTTAGCTGCCAGGTGCTGAGGTGGTCAATTAGGACAACAAGCTAAACTGAAAGTCAAACCTTTATTTGCTATTGTAATTGTGTAAATAAGAGGCCAGAAAGAGAAACGTGCCTTCTCCCTCAATATTCCATTTTTCTGCACGAAACTGCTCTGGGAGATGATTAGTCTGAGGATGTAGAGTGTACATGAAAGAATGTGTCTCACTACCAAGGGAATCCCAAACTAAAGGTTCCCACAGTTTTATGGAGCCAGTGAGAAGGAGAAAGGGAAGGGCTAGTAGTGGAAAAGTACTGAGTCAGACTGGAAAAAAGTGTCAACTTCCTCATCCCTTGGTTGAGGAGAATGGCTACTCACATTAGGATTTGATGTGAAGAATATAATAATGTTTTCCCTCTGGATTCAGGAGCTTCACAGATACTTGTTCCTAAAATTTTACTTGGAAGGGAAACATGGCCAGCTGAAGACTATAACTCAAGAACAATAGAGATTTTGTGACACTCTAATGACATGACCCACATCAGATGCTGTGCAATTTACCAGAGCTCATTGAGAAAAGAAGAGATTAACATTACTTGCTTTGGTGAATCAAAGAAGAAAAGATTCATAGTATTATAGTATCAGAGTTGAGGATGAGCTGGTATAATTTTAGCTACCAGCCAGGAGTGATAAAAGAGATTTACACCAGCAATTTTCTGCCATTGGTACAGTTGGGATCTCTATAAGATATTCTGGAACCACAGACACCAGATTAGTTTGGGTGGCTACTTTTAAGTGCAGTGAACATTGTTCTTCTTTTGATTTTGTCCTCCTGCAAGCATTCCATTTTATATTTAGAGAGAAAGGATAAGGTGGATAGAAAAATTTCTTAGTCCAATGCATAATCAATGGTCCAAATTAATGCTAATAAAAAGAAACATTGAATAATTATGTTTACATTTATACCAGCCCCACAGTCCAATGACAAGGTCCCTTCTATACATCTCATTCATGTTCTAAAATCACCTGCAATTTATTTTGACATTTGAAGTTACAGGATAAAACGAAATAAATGCATACTTGTAGCATATAATCATGATGTTTAAATGAACTAAATTTTGTGGATGCCTTAACAGACAAATATTTCCTGGTCCTAGGAGTTGGAATATGGATGTGTAAATGACAGTTGACACAAAGGTTGCAGAAAAAAGGTTGAAGAATTTAAGGAGTACCTGATCAGTACAAGTCAGCCACAAAGACTTGAAATCACCAAGCCACTGCTTAGAAGGAATTTTTTCTATACATCTAATGAAACTAAAGAAGAGAGTTAGGAAGGGAGAGAAACCTGTTTTGAACTGGCCTGGACTTTGGGCCAGTAAGAAGGCAGTTCAAGGGGATTTCTTGGGCAGAGACCCAGGTAAAGAGGAACAACCTCTATTAAGGGTGTAAGGTGGCTTTACAGAGTACAGTTTTGACCTAATAAACTATAGCAGACAGACATGGGAGGAAAGCAAGAAAGGGCTCTGTTTCAACAGTGGCCAATGCTGGAAGAGGATGGTTTAATCTTCAACTGGTCTTAGGTTAAGTAAGTAAAACTTGAAATTCCTAACTAGCATGTGTAGTTGAGTCAAGTCGAAAAATGTAATATAATTATGCATTTTAAGTGTGTTGTACCTCCCACTTATGCAGATCAGTTTTGTTCTCTAAGCAAAGCATTTTTTTTCTAGAAATACTACCAATGAAAGGTATTGAATAAAGGGTAATAGAGAAAAGGCCTCAGTCCCATTGTAAGAGTCTTTTAGAAGAGGGATTCTCAAAATCCTGGAAAGTGAGAGGAGAAAACTACTAGGACTTAAATGGCAGCTACTTAATTGTTTCTTATGTTTCAGGCATTTTGCAAATTATCTGATTTAATTAGAGTTCAACAAGGAATTGTATTTCTATTTGATATATGAAGGAAATGAAATTTAGAGCAAGGAAATAATTTAGCCCAAAGTCCCCAATTTTTATAATGGCATAACACAAAAGCTAGACTCAAATGTTTTTGAAGTCCAAGTTCTTCAATAATACATGGCACTGTCTTCATAAAATTGATAAAAAACCATGAAGCTTGCCAGTCACCCATATCTGCTATGGTATGCAAGCCACCAAGGAAGCAGATGCACACTATTCAGGATAACATCTATTACATTTGTGTAGTAGGAATCTCCATTTGATTCTTAAGCTCTGAACATAGAATATTTTCAGAATAAAAGTAACTGTGAAGGAAATGTAACATTAGACTTGGGGAAAAATCTAAAATTGCTAATTGCTTTGTGACAGACTACAGAGTCTGAAATATTTGCTGCTTGGTCTTTTGCAGAAAAAGTTTGGCTCCTTTGAAAATATCATCAAAGCATTGCACCTATAAGAATATAAAATGGAAATATTCAATGACCAATATAATCGTCCTCTTTATACCTGAATAATGTGATCAGATATTGAGATTAGACAGCTTATATGTTATTCTGGGCCAGATAATGCCCTAATGTTTCAAGAAAGGGCTTAGGGACTTGTGTTTGTAGTCTTACACTTCCGTGTGCTTTGTTTGTGCCTCACAATCGTATCTTTGGGTATAAGTTAAGAATACTATGTAAGATCTCTGATTTTGTGGTTATCTGACAATATGATCTTTGTACACAAATCTCATACACAAATCTCATACACAAATTATGTTCAATCATTTTGACATATGAAAATGTAATGTGATGTTTTTATAGAATAATGACAGTCATAACAGAAAACATCAAACCAATGCACTTAAGATTACATCCAGAATAGTCTTACTATGATAAGGAAATGATGATACTGCTAAGATGACTATGACAGTAATAAGTCAGGGACAATGAATGGTGAAAATAATGAATGATGTCTCAAATTGCATCCCTCACATGAACACTGAACAAATGAAAATAGACTTTGTACAAGATCCAATAATTGGTATTATTTTTCCTCTAACTTCACATGGGAGGTAGAGGTTAGATCCTCAATGCTTAATATTAGTCTAGGAGCTATTTGAGACAGCAGATTTCAGTGTCAGAGAATGAGATTGTTATGGATGGCTCTACTTCACCTTGAAAACTTGCTTGTGTAGACCCTGTTGCTCATGGATGTTAATTCTTTATACAAATGGTGTCTAGTAATCATCATCTATCTTAAGATGCTTATAATTTTCTTGAAACTACATCAAAGAGTACTTAATTCTTTTAAGGTGGTTGTTATATAAAACATGTCATCTAATTTTTGAAAATTCAAATTGGCTGGCATTTCCTGTATGATATTTCATTTTCATTTTCTATAAACATAATTTTAGCAGTTTCTTTAACTCACTGTTAATCAATATATTAGTATGGCCCTCAATCAATTTATTCTTTCAGGATGTTGATGAAACCATCATTATCGGCTGTTCAAATTATTCATATGAACTACTGTGATTTTCCTCTTCATAAATTGTTGGGAATACTTACAATTATTCAAATGTGCTTTATGTGGCTTTCACCAACATGAATTCAAATGTTTATATTTGATTTAATTTGATTTTTTAATATAATGAGGCAAATATCAATATTTAAGGATTGGTAGTATTCCATCTTTTTTAGACCTATGCATAATAATGCAGAATCTGGAGAAAGTAATATATATATTAGTTTATGTGTGTTCATGTGTGTGCATGTGTGAGTGTGTGTGATGTAGAAATTGAAAATAAGACCTTGGTGGAGAATATGAAAGATAGGGGTGGTCTTTTGAACTAGATGTGTAAAAAGGACATAAGCCTTACTATACTCAAATTGCAGTTCCTCAGGGACCAGAAGCAATGTATATGACTAATAACATTTTAAGTTCAAATACTTTGAGGAGGTACCAATTGATCCCCAGAATGAGATACTTATGGCAACAATATATAAATTAAGCAACTGTCACCATAGATATTTTTGTTTGTTTGTTTGATAGCCATAGCAGAAATAAGCAATTTTTAGATTGACAACATAATTTATTTTCCTTTCTTTTTATTTATTTATGTATTCATTTATTTTTATTTTGTGGTAAACATGTAATTATATTTCAGTAAGTTGAATGATATAATTTTGCAGGAAACACACATTTCATTTTTTATGAAATTCATTTTTTATGTTGCTTACAATTTCTTTATGTGAAGTTTTCAGGAATTTTTTTACCTATTCTACATAACTGTGTTTTTATACCACAGTGGAATTCGAAATATTCAGATGATTAAATGTGTTGTCTCTGGAGGAATAGAAAAACAGAAACTCTCTTGTGCTGCTTCATTAGATGCCTAAACAAAATAGTGATGGAAAAAATAATCTAAAACAAATAAGAGGTTACCTTAATAAAACCATCAAAAATCAATATACAACAAACAAATGCAGCAAGAAATAAAATACTTGCAGCATTTATCATCTTTGAACATAGCTAAAACTGTAAAGTCAAAGAAATAATTGATTTTCATTGGACAAATTTGAGAATGGGATAGATGGTTTTAAGCTTAGGTTTAAGCTCAAGTATTTTGTGTTTTTATTTTCCATTTATGTCCAATAGACTCAAGGTATGCTAATTGTAAATGAATATGTTAGGGTTTTCAATATATATTTTATGAGAACTACTACATATTCAGGGAATTAGGCTTGATAATAATACCAACAGCTGTTTTTAACAACATACTTAGTATTTGCCAAGTTCCACTGAAATGTTTTGCAGATATTAACTCATTCCCTTATTCCAACAAACCATTGAGGAAAGTACTATTAAATCTTCATTTTACAGATAAAGAAACCTATTATCAGAAAAAATAATTTGTTCAAGGACAAAATAAGAAATTAGCAGAGACAAGATTCAAACCCATGCATCTAGCTCTAGAACTTTGCTCTTAACCAGTGAGCAGGACAAACTTATTAAGAGATAACTCCAACATATCATAACAAAAGATATAAAAAATAGTGCCCAAACTTCAGAAGCATAAACAATTGGTCTTCACTAGAGAAGGCTTACAAATTGGTAAATAATTGAGTAGGATGAACAAGTAGGATTTTTCCAGGGGAGAAAAGAAGCTAGATACTCTAGATAGGAAATAGACAAGCACAAGGCCACATAAAATAACTGTGCATGATTAGGAAGGGTGGTGAATGTGTGGGAAACATGGTGTATTAGTCAGCCAAAGGGGTGCTGATGCAAATTATCAGAACTCTGTTGGCTTTTTTTTTTTTTTTAATCAAATTTACTTTAATGTATCTTTAAAAAAAAAAAAAAAAAATCCCAGGAACAGAAAATGAATTAAAAATTGACATTTTTCTAAAATTGTACATATTCTAAAATAATGGATTTTAATACTTTATTAGAGAACATAATTCAAACTATATTGGCATTTCAATATATTCTTGAAGAAATGGTTAAAAGAACTGTTGGCTTTTATAAAGCGTATGTATTTGGGATAGAAACTTACAATTACCAGGCCATAAAGAGTCCAACTCAAGATGCCATACAGGGTACTTTCTCACCCAAAGTCTGTTGCCATGTGTTGACACAAGATGGGGGGCAATGTCTGAGAGAGTTCAGCCTTCCTCTTAAGGCTCTATGTCCTCAGCTTCTTCTGATCTCAGCTGTAGGCTGGTATAAAGTTCGTCACTCTCCCTGGGGCTTGTTTCTTTCCTGGCTCACCTGCTTTGGTCTTTCCACAAGGTCAGCTGTAGACTATCAGGCTCATCTCTCTTCACAGGGCTGTGTCTACAAAGCACTCTCTTTCTGTGTATCTGCTTCTGTGTTCTCCTTGTCCAAATATGTACTTCCTTGTCTTTGATTAAGCATCTTTTTATAAAGCCCAAAGCTGTAGGCTAGCTGTAGGGGGGAACTCAAACTGAATCGCCCTAATGATGTGGTCAAATAAAAGCCCTAATCTTGAGTTAATAAAGTGAAAGTGAAACCTCTGAGTCTAATACAATCTAATACACCCAGAGGAACAAACCAGTTTACAAACACAATCCAATATTTATTTTTAGAATTCATAAACAATACCAAACTGCTACACATGGTATGACTAATAATAAGAGAATGTGTGTGACAGAAAACTAGGAGCTAAGCTAATCATTTTTGTGAAGTAGTTGCAATAATCAGTAAAATGTCTTTCTCATACACAAAACTTTAAGTGTCAAGAATGTAGGGAATGTTCCTGTATTATATACTATAGTCCCAGTATTTTTCTGCTTCTCAATAAATTTTGATTAAATGAATGAATGAATGGGAAAGATATGGCTTGATGGTTAGATTCTGTAGGGCCAAAATGTTTTGTTTTGTTTTGTTTTATCAATCAGGGTGACAAGATTTTTTTGGTTGGTTGTTAGAAACATAACTCTAAGAGTAGTGTTGAAGAAAGTAGCATCTCATGGAAATAAATAATTTATACAAAAGGCATATTTTTCTACAGTACTTCTGTTACTGATTTATTATGTAATTCTGGAGAAACTATTAAAAGTCTATTTCCTCCTTTGTAAAATGCGGGGATGTGACCACTGATCACTCTGCTCAACAAGCACAGGGCACCCAGTAGAACCTGAAAGCATGGGTGTTAGGCCCTAAGGTGTTGAGGGTTATACAATGGTCATTATTTGCATCGTGGGAATCCTATAGCTGGTACTTGAGAAGAGTAAAGAGTTGAAGCAAAAACAAATAATTATAAAGACCTCAAAGGTAACTGCAGAGTGGTCATACACCTGCATCTCCCAGATCCTGAATAAAAAATGTGGACATGAGGGGAAACAATATTCTTTAGAAAATAATTTCCTGAGAAAAGTAACACTAAAGAATCCATAGTCTGGCCATAGGATTCATTATTTTAACATTTTACTAATATATTTCATAATTTTTTTAGTTTGTATTACTGGCAAAGTACCCCAATCCAACTTACAATTCCATTAACAACAGCTAAATCAGCTAGAGACTCCAGAAGTCAACAGAGGAAGAAAAGGGAGGAAGAATTTCAAATATGTAGTTCTAAGATCATGATTTTATGATTCAAAACATGAATTGTTTCCAAAAAGAAATCCTTTTGTAAAGTGGCTAACTCCTGTTTTGTAAATATATAAGGAAAAATAAAATAACGTGTAAAATTGATAATGATTTTATAGAGTGATTCATAGTTTATAGTATATGTGCTCTTTTATTATCTTTATTGAGAACATATCAATAGTTAGGTCTTATATTCATTTTTTAATTGTAAAACGATTAGACTAAAGGGAACAGTAATTTTTAAGTGACTTGTCCAAATTTACAAAGTCACACCAATTTTTATAACCCAAATAGCAAGTTTTCCATGTCTCTAAAAGACAATAATGTTAATTGCTGTCTGACGACTTTCACTTTTATATCTCATCAATATGTATTTAAAATGTCGGTATTTCCTCAGAGGTATGAGGTGTGAAACCTTTGGCACTGCACACATAACCAGCATCTGGAGTTCTGGCTTGCTACATCTGAACAGCTGCTTTCAGAATTATTGAAGCCAGACTCCTTTGCTACTCCTGCTTTTCTTGAGAACTGTTGATGTTATGTTATGTTTTCAGCAAAAGCTGCTATGCATCCTTACATAAATAATGCACTTAAGGGAAATTCTCAACTTATCGTTTCCTTAACCCTTTTCTGTTGTCTCATCTCCTTCGCCAGTGACACCTGGGGGTGTTTTATTTACTTCCATTTTGTTTTCCAAGAAGACATTTTTACTTTGGTGGTAAAATACTGACCATTAATGCTCCCAAGCATCTATTCAATCTATTCATATCTTATTAATGTCTTTAGCATAGCATCAGTTTCACAAGTCTATGAAGAGAACAAAATGATTTCATTGTATTTAATTTCTTTTCATAACCTTGTATTTGTAAAATGATCAGGCCATATTTTCTCTGGAGGCTTTTATCATATACTTTGAATGTACAGACCCAAACCATATCATGTTACCAATGTAAAAATGATAAATGCCATTATATGGTGGCATTGATATGATGCCATGAAATTTCAGAGGAATAAGGGACAATTTAGGGCCTGAAGTGGGAGGATGGCATGCAGAAAGTAACATTTTAGCACAGCCTTAAATAAGATTATGGTTGTGCCACTCACCTAGAGCACCAGCACGGGCAGTAAGAGTTTGAAATATCAATATTTGTTGGTTGCCAGGAGCCAAGGATTCTTTGATAGAATGCTATGATGCATTAAATGTACAATAAAGAGTTACAGATTGATTTAGCTTTCTTTTGATACAGTTAAAAGTGTAATTTGTGTATAGGAAACATAGGGGTTCAGAAAGGAGCACCACTATTGAGAGAAAGGAATGAAGACAAAGAAAAACCATTTCTTTTAAAACAGAAGATTATTAAAAGCAACATATAATAATTTCAGACTATCTACTGAAATTCTTCTTCTTCAAGAATGACTTATAATAGTTAACTTTTAGTGAGCATTTATGATTTCCCAAATACTGTGCTAAGTTCTTCGCATGCATTTCTAATTTAATGCTCATAACACATTAATATGGTATTACCAGACACCCTAATTTACAAATGAAGAAAAGCAAGTGGTGGAAAGCAGAGTGCATAGACATACATACTTTTTATTTATGCCAGAACTGAATTCCACCTTCACTTTTAATTCCAGGCATAATATAGATTGAAGGAGCGAGTGCCCAGAATATAACCAAAACAGCAACAACGACCCGACCACAAAAAGCATATCATTTTCAGTTATTTTCCTACTCGCCTGACAAGAAATAATGCAACCCATGTTTATCAGAGTAAAACAAAAAGGAGATTGACAAGTGAAAACTTACCAGCTTTTTTCAAGGCCAGTGTAGAAGTGAAGGTTTGTTTTGATCCTAGAAAACTTGTCTTAGATTTGTGAATGAAAATATCCCTTTCTAATGCAGGAAAAATCCCATTGAATGCACAGATATACAAGAAAATCATTTGAAATACCATGTTTCTTTTGTTTATATTTTATTACCAATAAACACTATAGTTGATAGCTTGGTCACCTTGGTGAACTTAACTTTAAATTCTACTCATAAATGCGGTAAGTTATGTTCTTAGGACATGTATCACATTTTTATTTTGATGGTAAGCAGAGTGACAATTATGGCTGCATACATTTTGGCATCTAAAATTTAGTCGTGAATAGACATTTCTCCGATTAAGAAATACAAATGGCAAAAAAACACATGAAGAAATGCTCAACATCACTCATGATTAGGGAAATGCAAATAAAAATTACAATGAGATATCATTTTACACCTATCAGAATGGCCACTATTAAAAAGACAGAGAACTACAAGTGTTGGAGAGGATATGGAGAGATAGGAACACTTCTTCACTGTTGGTGGGAATGCAGGATGGTACAACCACTATGGAGGATTGTTTGGCAGTTCCTAAAGAAGTTGAATATAGACTTGCCATGTGACCCTGCAATACCACTACTGGGTATATACCCAGAAGAACCGAGAGCAGTGACATGAACAGACATCTGCACACCGACGTTCATAGCCACATTATTCACCATTGCCACAAGTTGGAAACAACCCAGGTGTCCATCAACAGATGAATGGATAAACAAACTGTGGTCTATTCACACGATGGAATATTATGCAGCTGTAAGAAGAAATGAAGTCATAAAGCATATGGCAACATGGATGAACCTGGAGGACATTATGTTGAGTGAAGCAAGCCAGACACAAAAGGACAAATATTGTATGAATGCATTACTATGAACCAAATATATTGTGTAATATATTGTTTGATTCAAAAAAAAAAAAAAAAAAAGCACTTACAGGCTTGTCGTTTGAACTCTAATGCAATGCTATTAAGAGATAAAGCTCATCAGAAGGGGAAAAAAATAAATAAATAAAATTTAGTCGCCTGCGACCATGATTATTTGAGTCTGTAAACCAGAAGTCTAGAAAGGGCCATCAAAGCACCATTATCTTAAACTTTTTTAGCTATTTGAGATAAGTAAATATTTCATATACATAACAATTATTTATCCCGGCAATGAATACTAAAAATTGCACTACAATTGCCACATTATTTTTATTTTAAAGTGAAACTATAATAGAAAATGTCTATAAATACCCCTAATTAAACGTTAATTACGGGTATCACAACAACTTTTTCAACTTAACCTATGTTAATTTAAAAATGTTTTCATCTTATTTTTTTAAAGTAAATATTTTCTTAATTAATTTCATTCAGTTCTATAATTCTTATAAGTTGTATTGAAACCAACATAATTATTACATTTAGGAATAGATATTCTTTTATAGAGTGTATCAACTACATTCTTTGGAGATATATAATATTCTAACATAATGAACTCTGTATGTTAACCATTGCCTTTAATTTTGTATAACAAACAGCTACAAAACCCAAATGTATAAAACAATAAGTTATTTTAAGTTTACAAGTATGCAGGCAGGTTAGGGGGTCATTGCTTTAGGTGGTCTAGCCATGCCCATATGAACTGCTGTTTAGCAGCAAATACCTAGGTGTTTGCCTTGGCTGAACTCTCTCACATATCTGTGACCTTGACTAAGATGACTCAGCTCTCCTCCACTTGGTCTCTTATTCACCAGCACACAAGCTTCAGTTTATCCTCATAGGAGAGGTTTCAGGGAAAGAAAGAGAATATAAATGTTAGAGAACCCTTGAAACCTAGTTTGGAAATGGCACATCATCACTTCTTCCATATTTTATTGGCCAAAGTAAATCATAAAGTCAGTCTAAATTCAGGGGTTTGGGACATAAGATCCAACTTTTTTTTAGAAGGAGCTACAATGTCACATTGTCAAGGGCATGGATACAGGGAAGTGTGAAAAATATGGGACATATTTATAACCACATTAATCTTTGGAAAAAAGTAAGAAACTTCTAACAATGTTCACTACTATTTGTCTGTCAAATTTTAAAATTTCTGCCCCAGTCTTTATTATTTATGAAAGAGGGGAATGCTGTGTTAGTCAGCCAAAGGGGTGCTGATACAAAATACCAGAAATCAGTTGGTCTTTAAAAAGGGTATTTATTTGCGGTAGAAGTCCACAGTTACCAGGCTGTAAAGCATAAGTTTCTTCCCTCACCAAAGTCCATTGCCACATGTTGGAGCAAGACAGCTGCTGACGTTTGCCAGGGTTCAGGCTTCTTGTGTTCCTCTCTTCCCAGGGCTGTATTTCTTTCCCGGATTAACTCCTTTGTTTCCTCCACAAGGTCAGCTATAGACTATGAGGCTCTCTAGGCTTTGCTTCTCTCCACAAGGTCAGCTGTGAACTCTCAGGCAAATGGATCGTCTCTATTCTGGTGCCTTCTCTCCTTCCTCACCAGAACTCCAACATCAGAACTGCTTGAACTCTGTTCTTGCCATGCCTTTTATATTTGATTTCCCTACCCACCAAGGGGTGGGGCTCAACGCCCTACTGACATGGCCCAGTTAACGCCCTAATCATAACTTAATCATGCCCAGATTAGCAGACCAGTTTACTAGCATGATCCAATGTCTATTTCTAGAATTCATAATTACATCAAACTGCCAAGCTGCTACAAATACTTAGGTAAATATGGTTGTTTATGCCAGTTTGCCTCCACATTCTTAGGTACTCCTCTGTAAAGTATATTATAACTTTAGTATCTCCAATGATTGCAACCCTCTATGTTGAGATTCCACAAGGTTTTTTGTTTGTTTATTGTTTTTTGGTGTTTTTTTAGTTACCGGGGCCAGAGATTGAACTCAGGACCTCATATGTGGGAACCTTGCACTCAACCAGAGCTACCACTCCCCTGAGTTGTTTTTTTTGTTTGTTTGCTTGTTGTTGTTTTTTTTTTGTTGTTTTTAGGAGGCTTCAGAAACAGAACCCAGGGCCTCCCACGTGGGAAGCAGGTGCTCAACTGCTGGAGCCACATCTGCTCCCCCCAAGTTATTTTTTGATACCAATTTTTGCTTTAGACTCTTGCAGATTCAGATATGAGCTGATAATTTTGGCTATGATTTCTCAGCAAAATTATGATCTTCCTTTTCCAAATTTTTTTCCAAGTTTTCCTATTTTAGTGCTATTTTCTTAGTCATTACCTTGAATATTTGCCTTGTTCCATTTAAAAATTATGCTTCTTATTTTGTTTTCATAATGAGTCTTGCATATTTTTATCTTTCCATTTCTAAACTCACCATATCGGTTCCTTTCCTTATCTCTTCATACCCTAGGACTTAGATACTTGCCAAGAGTTCTCTCCATTCCAATCCATTTAACTCTCCACCATTCACATTAATCAATACAAAAGTCTGTTCCCTTAAACAATTTTGCATTAGAAATATACAGTTATTTATTTCTATTGAACTTATAGCTGTGATGGTAGCTGTAAGAGTGGTAGTAATATTAAAGCAATTGAACGATAATTAGTATTTGGGTTTTTATTGCATATTGAAATTTCAGGTATTTTAAATAAATGATCTTATTAGTCTTCACAATCTTAGAAGCTAGTTATTTCCTCCATCCTTAGTTTATGGATGAGGAAACAGAGGCTGGATAGAGTTACATAATTTATTCAAGGTTACATGACTAGGAGAGACTAGACTTTAAGCCTATTTTTCTCTTATTCTAGATCCCAAACTCACAACTACTCATTGGTCTTTGGTAATAATAAACTTTATCTAATATGATTCCAAATGACCTATCTATTCCTGCTGGACAAAGTTAATTTTTAAATTTATGACTTTTCTGTCAATTTTTAAAATTACTTTTCATCAATTTCATGTTTACCTGTTTATCATTCTATTGTTTATTCAGAGTCTATGAGTATCATACTTTCCTTTGTTAAATTCTATGCATCTTGTATACATTTAATATATGGTGACAGACAGGGAGAGTTTCAAATTATATGACACACAGTTTAAAATTCTGTGTGAGCATAAGGACAGACAGAACAACCTAGTCGGTGGCAATCTGAAATGGTTCTTTTCACTGGAGGAATCCATGGATTCAAAGAAATACAGACACTACCACATCCTCAAACACCTATATAAAACAAAACTCATCACTGTCATACTTATTTAAATGTGATGCTGGGGAACATTCATTACTGACTGCTCAGGTGTGACTAAAAGACCAACTCAGACTGTCATTTCTTTCTGACTAAAATAGAAAGAGAAATATATAGAAATATGTTACCTGGCATGTTTATGTAGCCAGTGCTTGTTTCTAAATTTCCTCATGATTGTTGACTTGCCATCTGTCTGACTGGATCTTAGGGTGACCAATTTGATGGTGGTCTTGAGCAGACCAGTAGAGTCTCAGACTTGGTATTTGAAACTGCTTCTATGCCTCCATGAAGATTTTCTTGTATTAATGCTGCAAGTAAATGTTCTCACCATAGAATATTTAACAGGAATTATGTCTATCACTTCTTTGACCTTGTCCTCATTATAGTGAGCAAAATTGGTTTTAATAAAACTTTTTGTAAGAGTTAAAAAATATCTTTTCTAATCATGACTCATAGACATGCACATGTCCAGATATTACCCAACATGAATAATTTTGACCTTTTGCTGAGTTTCACACTTTGAAATTTTGAAATTGTTCCCTCAAACTCTTAATTAACCCCAGTAAGTTTTGATGCTTTCTCTAGTCCTCAGCAATTCATATTATCTCTCTCTCTCTTCAATTTTACTAAATCTGTTATGGAACCACAAGCTAAATTAATCTATTAATCTATCCTTTTCCCCAAACCAATAAAATGAATTTTCCATTAATGGTAGATTTTCTCTTCAAAATGCCTTATTCTATTTAACAAAATATCCTCTCTTTTCTTCTCCTTTATTTACATATTTTTTTATTTTTGTTTTTTCTTTTTTTCTTTCTTTTTTTTTTTATATATATCTTTTTGCTCTTATTTTCCTTTATTTACATTTTGATTTGTAAATTGTTCTTTAGGATAAGTGGTTAAGTTGTAAGTAAGGAAACACTTTTTTGGAGGCATCACTGCTTTGTTTTTCCTTTCAATTTTTCTTCCATGAAGATTTTGAGCCAGTGAAAAGCAGCCTTAGATTCTCCCAGCCAAGTGTATATTAATGCTTGTTAATAGCATATGTATTTAGTAAATATGGGCATGCTGAGTCCAATGGTGAATTTATCTTTCAGTTTGCAGTGAATTGAGATGAACTACTTGAATCTTGTGAAGATTGTTCATTCATTCATTTGACAATCATTTATTGCTCACAATTAGCAAGTAACACTATGATGAAAAAATGAGTATCCCATAGGACCCTCCTCTGTCTCTATGGTTTCCCCTTTATTGCTCTCTATCTTAGTCACTCAGCCCCAGCTATGTTAGCCTTCTTTCTGTTCCTTAGTGAGACAAGCCTGTCCCTATTTTGTGGAATGTTCTGCCTTCACATAACTTCATGCCAGGCTTACTTATATCCTTTAGCTCTTTGCTCAGATATCATTGTATCAAGAATTGCTCCTTGACTACTTAACTTCACTACTTTATTAACATTTCATTCTTTTTTCCCTTAGCATTTCATCACCACTAACTGACGATATTGTTTTATATTTTAGTGTTTTTTTTTTTTTTTCATTAATGTATGCCTTTTCTTCCTGAAAATAAACTCCAAAGACTTGGGAATTTTTACTTTGTTCACTGAGATATTTCTTAGTGCTTGGAACAGTTTCTAGCACAGAGAAGGTGCTCTAAAATATTTGCTGAATGAATGAATAAATGAATTAATAGCATACCACCATTCAGTGATAGCTAAAAAGAATCCTCAACATTTATGTGGTTTATAATAAAATTTTATCACATTGGTTAGGGGTTCTGATCCATGTATTCTTATTCCCGCAGCTGATGGATGCTCCACCGTAAGGAACATTGCCTGTCAATATGTCAAGGAAAAGGAGATTTAGTTCTTAAACTTTCCCACTCATAAATGATAATTGGCCTGTGCCAAAATAACATAGGCAGAGGAAATGGCAGAGCACATTGTATGTGTGGTGACCAGGAAAGGCCTCTCTGATGACAGCGTAAAATTTGAGCAGAGCTATGATTTTTTTACTTGGGGCTTGCAGCCGCAGTGCTCAAAGCACTATTCAGGTCCCAGTTCTATGTGATCTGCCAGAAAATGGATATATCTGGGGATTGGGTATAGCTCAAGTGGTTGAGCACATGTTTCCCACATGGGAGATGCCTCCTAAAAACAAACAAACAAAAAAGCAACAAGCAAAACAAATGAAAAAACCAACTCAGGGGTGCCTATATGACTCAGTGATTCAATCCCCGGCCCGAGTACCTCAAATAATAATAATAATAATAATAATAATAATAAATCTGTCCTGACTTCTCAGTGCTTTATTGAATGATATCATTCTTATACAGCACTTAGTCTAATGTATGGGAAATAGTAAATGCTGAAGAATATAATCCATTATTAATATCATCATTGTCATTTGAAATCACTTTAAACTATATTGTAAGTCTTCCTTAAAACAATGAAATATGATAGCATATCTAAAGTAGATAGAACAATAAACAGTGTATTTTGTTTCTAAAATAACAATCAATGGGTGTAGGACAATCTCATTCAAGGTATGTTTAGAACCCTGTTTGGTTGAAATAGTGCCTATTCACTGATGGACGTCTAAGATGGGCAATGCTCCTTAAATCAGAGCAATCATGGGAGAGTACATGGTGATTAATTCAAATAAGCACTTTCTCAAGGACCAAGCAGCTGAGCCTTGCCAGAAATCCAGGTCCAAATTTGTATTTATCATTTATGTTTTATAACCCACTTACTGCTAACTGTTGCCTGAAGTATCAGTAACATATTGTTCAGTAATAATAAATAATGGCAGAAACAGAAAGATCAACAAAGAGTTGTCCTCGATTCCTCAGAGGTGGATTATAAATTTTAAGAGGTGGGCATGCATAGACATTGTCAAACAACAAAGTGCACCAGAGAATGTGAAACTGACAAGAATAACTTTTATTCAGGGGCTGCTATAGCAGGGGTGACAGAGTAGAACTCCATGCAAACAAAAGATAGCAAGTGTTTTAAGGGCTGGGAGTGGGTTGGAGGATAATAAGAAGATAATAAGGGGAGTTGACCACTGGACTGTGTGAGTAATTTACTGTGGTTGCACTCAGGATGGTTTGGTTTCACTGATATAGGCAAGTATTTTACTGAGGTTGCATTTAGGGCTACTGGGTTATGTAAGTCTTCCTTTGCGGTAATTAGGTTTCCTGGAGTCTGTAAGGGCTAGGAGAGAGGAAGAGGAGATAAGGAACTACTTAATTAGGAGTCTCTAATGTGCCTGGGTGCAAAAGTGCTGGCATGAGAGTGAAAAGAGAGAAAAAATGTTGGGGCAAGTTTGATATATAATTCTTTTTTTTTTCTGCTCTCAGAGTTTTCTTTTGCAGTCGCACAGCTGTGAGATAGGCTTCAAGGAAGTCAGGAGCACCGGGAAGGAGAGGGGAGAGGCGAGGCACAGGAATAAAGTTGGCAACTTGGTCAAGAGAAAGAAAACAGTCTTTGTCAGCATGTTTTTTAAACTGGAATGACTATGGAAAACTATGAAAAAGATAGATATGGCAATATTAATAAGTGTATAATGGGAGGGTGTTGACATCTACAATGAAGAGGAAAAATCAGACCCTGTAATGATCATTTGGAAGGAAATTTTGACAGCATGCATTTACAGTGGAGAAAGGTGAGGTGAATTTACACACAGAAAAGGAAATAAACAGAAGAAGAAATAAAACTATATCATTCTGTGCTTCCTATATTGTTTTAACCTCAAAAAACAAGGTGTAGAATAATTAGGCATGTTGGTTAAACACATCCTCCTCATTAATAGAGTAATTATCATAGTTTTCCTCCAGTAAGATTGGAGTGTATACCTTAGTACCTGATATATTATGCAAGGATGTTATGCCGTTTAACTCATTGATGTGAGTCACAAACATGACTAGAATATAGCTCCTAGAGTTACAGCGAAGCCGACTTGAAGTTATGTTGTTCTTGAAGAGTTAAGAAAAGAGAAGAATAAAATCCAGTGTGTTTGCTTACAATCACATGGTACCAATTAATGTTTCACTAACACTGACTATTAAGGAGCACAGCCTCACTTGTATTTCCATTGTGATTTAGCACATTTAAGTTAGGTGTTCATTTGTTCATGGATATGAGAATTTATTTTGCTGCTCAGCGAGATCTCAGTTGTAGCTCTGATTTTCCTGACTTGTCTGAGCTTTTTCTACCTCAAGTTCAAGGGAAAAAAAATTACCATGCCTGAGGGCACTAAATTACTTTTAGTATTGCAATTCTTAGTCCTTTGTCTTTCCTTGAGCCTCTGGCGTTTTTTTTTTTTTCCCATATCTCCTCTTGTAGTGCACTTAAGCAGAGCTATTTTTATTAAATAACTCTCCAGAGGACTAAGATTATAAAACCATAGTCTTCCAAACATGTTTTTTTTTTTGAGTACATATTACTATTATGCAATGCAGATATAAAATCAGTATACCATAAATGCATGTTTCTATGAAATCTCCCAAGTAAATAAATATCTCTTTCGTTGTTCTTGACATCATTGAATTATACATAATAAAGTGAAACTCAGATTGTTTATTTGCAGTGGAACAGCTCTGAGAAAATTTCAGTTATCAGTGATAGTGTAACCTCTAGGAAAGACAGTAACTTTAAAATTACAGTGAATACTATCTGAAATAATTTCCTTTAAATTGGGCAATTCCTCATCATTGCCATAAATCAATTCTCCAAATAGTTAAAGTAAGTGGCAAATACATTTTTCTTCAATTCGTTTTCTACATCTTACCTGCTTCAGTGCTATGGAGTGAAGGTGGCCTCAGATAGGTGAAGTATTGACTAATTAGAACAGTTTTACCAGGGCAGAGCCCTTAGCTAATAGTCATATTTTTTAGTCTTTTGAGAAGTTGGTTTGCACCTTTTTAAACCAGCTCCCAGGAAAAATATTTTTCCTTCTCCATGTCAAGTGATCACTATCATTATGCAGTTGGAAAATTTCAAATATTTTAAAAGTAAAACATAAGGGCAATTTAATTGAATCTTCTCTACTTGACATTTTAAGTAATATGAAGCCAAAAATAGAATATTTATCATTGTCATTAAATAGTAATCGTTTCTTACTTTTTATGTAGTTAGCTTTATAGTAAAGACTATGGTATGTTAAAATCTTTACCACATAAAAGGCCCATGAAGCCTAATTTCAGTATTAAAGTTTCCATATCCAATAGTTGTCTTACTCTTCTGGCTTTAGGAACAATTAAGTCTTAACAGATAGAAAAAACAAAAAACAAAAAACAAGCAAAGCTCTAATCAATAAGAAAGTGCAAAAATGTATTCTTTGGGGGAATAAATCATCCAAAATCTGCTTTGTAACTTTTTGTATTTCCAAATACTTCATTTTGAAAAACAAATAGCCACACATTTTTTCACTTGACTAATTTGAGCAAGACCCAGCTGCCAATTTGGAAGATCAAATGTACTTTGATAAAAGGTCAAGAGATTAGGTTTATTTTACATCTCCTTCCGGCCTGAGGGCTACACAACACAAACTGAAGGGAAAGATAGCAGAATTATGGAGTTAGTTGAAGGAAATAAAAATCATTTATATTATATAGATAATGAAATCAAAGTAATATTTGGATGTTTTGTTGTGTTCACTGATTTCTTTTACTTAAAATTAACAGTAATTGTGGTTGGTGATCTATCTAGTTTTTTTTGCATAGGGAAATATTAGATTATACTAAAATAAATTAAATAATGAATTTTCAAATTTGTATCAATGAAGAGCACAAGCATTCTCACTGAAATATATGCCAAGTATATTTAACTAAAAAACATTTGAAATGTAATCTTATTTTCTAGAATTTCCTGACCTGGGATTCTATATTAACAATTAATAAGGTGAATGGTAAGGAGGAAAATGAAAATGAAAATGAAAGTAGTTGCCTGAAGGATAAAACTCTTATTTTATTTTATGAAAAAAATGAAAAATAGAAGAAAGGGCTACTGTATCCTGATTCATCTCCACTGACAGGCCAATACCGAAACCGATTTTCTTCACTTTCACCAATCATTCATCATTTTACCTGTGATCCCACAGCTATTACTGTCTCTTTTGATTTGACCAAACAAGAACACTGAAAAAGAACATTTACTGTATATCTAAATTAATGAAACCAGAGAAAGAAGAAGAAGCACTGTGCAACTTGAGATATTTTTACTCTCATAAAAGATAGACTTGATCCGGAGGTTAAGGGTGCTTTTGCTTATAACTTCTAAGCATTCTAGGAATAAGAGAAAAAGATTCTGTATTTTATTGTACTCCTTAAAATTCTTCCTCTGCTTTTCTTATTTAGCTTTCCTATGTGTAGCACTCTTGAAATATAATTGAGGCAAATGTCAATGTCTGCTTTTTTTTTGGCTGAATAAAAAAATTCTGAATATCATCACATATCTATTCTTTTTATCATATTAATTTTTTCATAACTTTATGACCGTTTTTTTCATAATTTTTATTGACATGCAGATGTCAATAAAGTGAAACAAACTTAAAGTGAAAGACATTTTAAGCACGTTTCATGCAAAAATAATTTAAGCCATGAAAAATGATACTGTGGGTATATAAAATTCTATATTGTGGGTATCTCAAATTCTATTGAGCCAGTCATGGATATTATAGTGTAAATGTATTTTTAAATAATAATCCCATGTGAAAAAAATGTATGTGAAAGCAGTAAAGATATACTCGTTTCACAATTGTTTTGCCATCAAGAACTTCTGGTGACATTGTTATAATCATATTTAATAACTAACATTGACCCCTTGTTTGTAGGAATATTTTTCACTAGACTATGATCCTTTTTACAATGTCTAAAGATTATTTGTCTCTTGTATATGGGGTAAGGTTTAATCAAGGAAGCAGGAAACAATAAGTCAGGAGATTTCTAATAATTTAAATTATTTTATATTTGTGTCATTTACATCTAAAATTTAAACATAATTGTACAAATTTCTTGTTAGATATTTTAAAGGAAAGATGAGGTTGAGATGATTGATTTTCAAATTGGTAACTGGGTATAGAAAAGTGATTTTCAATAATTAATAAGCACTCACTACATGTTTTAATTTATGCAAAACATCTGTGACTCTAATAAGCATTTCTGGAGACCATTGTCAGTTGGGAAAACAAGAAAAACAAACAAACAAAATTTATTTCCTGAAACTGTCTAATACCATATTAACAGCCTTTTATGCAACTTAATTACTCTTTAGTTTTATTGGCAACATCAGCACTTTTGTATTACAGTGGCCAAACATAAAGCAAACTACCTGACAAAGTTTCCAAGTGGGGAGTAACTTGTGTGCAAAGCTGCATATTTTATCAAAAGCCTTTAAATACTGAACTTAAAAATTTACCATTATTTAGTGTTCATCAATTGTGATTGAACAAATTTCACTCATCAAGAAACACAAAATGTTGATATAATTCCCAAAGCTTTATTTAGCACAGACCATAAGCATTTGGGAGAGATTTTATTTTCTTATTCCAGACATAATCATATTGATGCTATTCGTCATAGACCAAAACTGGACAGCTTTGTATTTTAAAACCAGCTCATTCTATCCATAATTCTGAAAGAGCAACAGCATTAGCACTACAGGCTTTACATTATTGATTATTCTTGAAGTTACGACTTCTAAAGTTTAACGAGATAACATAACCCTATTTCACCAATCAAAAGGTTGACACTTTTATCAACTCATAAAAAAATGTCTGCCATAGCCAAAAATAATTTTAGAATTCACTGCATATATCAACTCAATATATTCTTTTAAAATTAATTCAAATATAATCAGGGATTTGGAAACTATTAAAATCTGAACTTGCATTTACTTTTCATTTTTATTAGTCACTTAATTTTGATATGATGCAATAATAAAAGAGGAACACCAAGTTCCTAACTTATTTTGATTGATATAATATATTCAAAATTAATTATGCAAATTAAAATTTTGGATCTTTACCTGTTTCCAAAGAATATTTGAGCTAGTTGCATGATAAATGAGTTATGGTCTCCTCCTTTCTCTTTGCTACAGCCCACTTACACATACAATGCAAAATCCAGAAAGCAGTCTTTCCAGGTGTTTTAATTCTATTAAATACAATTTGAATGTTTTCCAACCATAGTACTACTTTGGTGTCAGCTTATCATACCATAACAATTAAACACAATACTTGAACACATATTTGCAAGTGTCAATGTCATTCTTCAATCTTTTGGATATCAGAAATGAACAAGATTTTAGGAGAAAATAGAAAATACAAATATAAGTTATCTTAGCTTTTAAATTTTCTGAAAAGACATTAAAACAAACGAATAAAAATACGACTTTGTTATTATCATTGTTTCTTTAAAGGGATATGCATTTTAAAACCAAAATATGGGAAGAATTTACTATGAGAAAAAACTTTTATTTAGAATTCAATTTATTGTTCTTATCCTTATGCTCTCTCAGCATACTAAAATAAGCAAGCAAAATCAATGGAACAAACAAAAAATTGCCATTTATTAGCATTGACCTTTAAATGAACCATCAAGTGCCATAAATTTAACATCTGATAATTTCCAGAATGTATTCAAATCTTGGTCCAGATAAGCCTTCTCCCCACTGACCTTACAGATTCTAACTTGCATAGCTGCCCATTGTAGTTATATTATGAATTCTCTATTTGATTTGGTTTTCATTGAGTGGTTTTATGTTGACAGCAGTAAGTACTCATCTTTTCCATGTTAGACCTTCTTGATCTGAAGCCTTAACTTGTGTCATTCAGCACAGGTGCAGGTAAAGATTACAAAATATTGAAACTCATTCCTCTAACAAACAATTATAATATGTATTATGCATTATAACATCTTTCTCATTGCATCAATTTCTGATACTGATATTTATATTTCATTATAGAAAATATTAACACTTCCTCTATGATTTGCATTTATAAGAACATCCATTGTGAGCATAACAAATACGCGGTTTTTATAATCTTAGAGCTTGAAGGAACTTTATAAACATTAAATAATTAATTCTCACAACACACAAAGCAAGGTTAATATTCTCACATATAACCAAGGAAATGAGAACAGAATGCTAAAGTTACTTGCCAGAAACATTAAATAAAGAGCCTGTCAGGCTTAGGATTGCATCTCTAGTATGAAGCCAGATGTGTAGATGCTGTAAAATAAACTATTTGTTAGAAAGATTAAAGATGATTATTTGCAATTAGGATGTTCAGAGTTCCTGAAAGTTTATATATTTATTACAAGCTGTTGAGTAAAATTGTCTAACATTTGAAGGAATGAAATTTTGGTAAATTGCATTAATATGTGATATGAACTCTATTCACTCTATTCTACTCTTTTTTTCCCTGTATATAAGTGTGTTTTTTTAACTGAATTTCACATTTCAGTGATTTCCACATTTCTCAATCACATTTTACATTTTCCACCTGAGTTATTTGAGAATTGCTTACACAAGTGATGGGATAAAAATATATATTATGATATACAAATATTTATGGTTAGAAAGTGAGAAATTTATTTAATAAACACTGATTTTCTTTTTACTTAATGCAGCCATGGTTATAGGGGGGAAAAAATCTTAATAATGTAATATGTTTCCAAAACAGTTTACTTGGTGCTGACTTATGCAGATGGAAAAGCTGCTTTAAACGAGATGCTAATATAGAACCTGAATTTTGGAAACACTTCTTATAATTTTCTATATTCCCCATAGCTGATTAGAGGGTAGAGATTCCAATACAGAGTGACAAAAGAAGGCTAATCAAAAGGAGCTGGATTTCAAATTACAGTGGCCTGCATACTGCATGAGTTTTCTCATGCAAGACAGATGCTCTTTTTATTTCATAGTTTTGTTTCTGTTTATTCCATAATTGATGGATAATGGAATAAAGGAGTTCTGGATGTTAAAGAAAATTACATGAAAGCTAAGTTTGGATTCCAAACTTAGGAAAAAATACCTATTACTAAATTGATTTCTAATTATTAATTTAGAAATATACTATTTTTCTTAGACATAACTTTGTCTTCCTGCTGATGACTCTAAATACATTTAGATTATGATAATTGATCAATTTAATTTAAATGCTAGAATTTAAGAACACACCTTTGCAGAATTTAAAACTCTGGAGTTTTAAGACAAACAAGATTTTATTTTCTGAGTTATAGCAAGTATGTGTTTACACTAGTGTAATGGTTAAGTTACTGTATCATCTTGGCTTGTGGTGTCCAATCGTTTGATCCAGCAAACACTGGCTGGATTGTTGCTGTGAAGCTATGACTCAGATTTAAGCCATTAGTCAGTTGATTGCGCCTGTGCCTGATTACATCAACAATCAACCAAGGAGATTGCCTTCAGCAGCAGGGAAGTCTCATCCAACTAGTTGAAGGCCTGAAAGGGGGAAATGATGATTTCAGCAGTCAGAAAGAAGCATTTCTATCTCTACTTCAGTCAGCTTCTTAAGGGGAATTCATTGAAACCTTCACTAGAGTTTCCAGCTTACTACCTGCTCTACAGAATTCAGGCTTGCCAATCTCCTCAGTTGTGTGAGCCAATTCCTAAAATAAATCTCTTAATATTTATTATACATTTATGCATTTTATATTCTGTTGGCTCTGTTTCTCTGAACCCTGATTAATATAACTAGTGAAACATTTATTGCTTTATTGCTTTGCCTCAGATGCAGAACAATTGCTGCCTTATCACTTTAAAGAGTATTTGAGAGTTTTTCTAGAGTTTTCTTCTTGCACTGCTGCTTTTTCTTTTTTTAATAACCAGGCTTCTAAATTTTGTTACATGAACATGCATCTTAAAAGAAGAGAGAAATAAAACTCAGGTTGAAAGAGATAAAATTTAAAAATAAATATTTGCCTTGCAAAGTTTTGCAAAAAAAACCAGTTCAATTCTAATTTCATATTTGATGTAACAGCTAGATAATCTTGCAAGTGACTTCAAGTTCAGATCTCAAATAGAATAATACATAATTTATAGCTCTTATATAATGGACATTAAAAAAATCAAAACCCCTTTAACATTACCAAAACTCCTAGTAAGAGCTGACCTTCTGTATCTTTATTGCAATTAAAATAGTTGGTTCTCCTATGACTGTGAGGACAGTGGAAGAGCATGTATCATTTGACAATCTTATGGTATGAAGTCTGTTTTCTATTTCCTTCTTTATGGAATTTTCAGTTTAGATGTGTCTATAATTTTAGATTAGAGAAATTGCCAAATATTGACTGTTAAAAAGCAGTAAGCTCTCTGTTGGAAATGTATTTACTATAGAATAAATGTCAAAGAATTCCCTTCTGGAATTGTTGTCAAAGGCATAATAATTTATCATTTTTGTAATCGAAATGAATTTAGAATCCAGGGACATAAAGAAACCATATAAGGCATAATTAACTACTTAGGCAATAAATGCATTTATCCCATTCCTGTAAAATGGCCCCTGAATTTTTATCTTATAAACTTAATTTCATTTAGTAATCAAAGATTGTCTTTTAATTCTAGTATAAGCATTTGTTTTTCCCTTGAAATAGGGGAACATGTTGGTCTATTTTCATCTGCCCTAGATAGATTATATTCTACATTCTAATCCCACTATGTTGACAAAATACTATGGGAGCATTATTTTGAGAAGACTGAGAAATTTATCTTTGCTCAAAGGCAAAGAATACCATGGTAGAACATATCTTTCCAAGATAAGAGAAGGAAATCTGTGGCATATGAATCATAGAATGCTTTCCTAAAATCTAGACTCAATCTAACTAGTATATAAATACAGAATGAATAAAAAATATAGTCAAATGGTGATATATTCTCTGACTATATATCACTTGCCATATTACTTTTATATTGAAACTTGCCATATAAGATATTGATGTTTGATAAATAATTCAACATTCTCTGTGGAGTTATATGTCCAGAAGTACACTTTTAAATTGGGGTTTTTCCATCAACATTAAATAGTTCCATTCACATGCCTCTGCTTCTGAAAATGCCCAGTTCATAAACTCTGGGGAGTATATAATGGAGAAGGCTTTTTTATAATCTTTTTTTCATAAAATAAAAATGCAGACTTCTATGACATTTATTTTATTTTATATTTATGTATAGATAATGTTAAGTGATAGTAAGCATAACCTATTTTTATCAATTTAATTTAGTTGTATAAACTATACATGATTAATCATAAAGAAAAGTATATATTTGTGGGTTGATCTATATGAAATATTTTTTTTTAAATGCTTCCTAAAATGTACCTTAAGTAGACTCCATTAGTGACTTGTCATGAGCTCATGCACATTAAGCCTCTGTAAAATATTTCCAATGTTCTAAGATGTGACAGGGCCATTATAAATTAATTTAGTACAACTTTTATATTTTCAGGAATTGAGTCATTCATAAAGTGGCTTATATAAAACAAGTTTAATTAAGTCATTTTTTTCATTCTCTTGTGACAGTATTCAGACTTGATTGAAAGCATAGGCTAAATATGTATCATCATTTTTAATAATTTCAATATGTTCTATTAAATGCAAAAAACACAGTTTTAACTGGGAAAGACATATAAGAAAGTTATCAACAACAGAAGAATGATTGAAAAATGGTATTACAGATTAAGTACATACATGATAACTGATGTAAGGTAATAACACTCATAGGTTAAAACAGAATGAATGAAAGATCAAAATTTTCAAGGTATGTAATCATTGTATGATTTGGGTTTTTCATAAAGGTACTTGATTTCACATAGAAAATAATAATTATGGCCACATGACCAAATAAATGTATATTAAAAAATAATTTACCAAAGACAATCTTTTCAATAACATCTTTATATTCAGAACTTGGAATTGAAGGTTTTAAAGGAATAATCTTAGCTATATAGCATGTATATCATCTAAATGTGAGAGAATTCAAATATTCTCATTTTACAGTTGTAGTTGGTTAATGCATAGTATGCAATTTTGCAAATTATTTGGATATTAATCCAAGGGTTCTTTAGTCTAATTTTCCCTATTCTCAGAGCCAGCAGCTGCCTACATAATGAGATTTGGTAGGTACATCAAGAACTTCTATCTTTATCTGCACTGTTTCTTCATATGATTGATCATTATTTTTCCACAATTCCGTAGTTAGATGTTATGTCTTTCTTTTTTAATAAAAAGTAGATACAAACACCACAAATATATATATATTAAGCATGAATGTGTTTGACTGTTTGATGGACTAGAGAGAGGAAAGGAAACACAAGGACACTGGATATAGGAAGAAGAAAATGTTAGTGCAAATAAGATTAGTCAACCTTATATATCTTCCTTTTGCTAAGCTTGTTTCTTCTATCCTACATTGCCAATTGCTTAAATTTTCACTGCACTTGGTAACTTTCTTCTCCAGAAAATTGAAGACTATACTCTACTTCCCTGAAATGTAAGGTTTTCCATAAAGAAAATGATTTTTAATATAATAATAGTTTTAGTTTTACTCTATGAACCCCAGAAAATAATATAAAATACTCTTAAAGCTAATTCATTCCTGTGAGTGTAAACCTATAGTAAGTAGGACTTTTTGAATAGGTCACTTCAGTAAATGTATGGTCCAGAGTGGGTCTTTATTTTTTTACTGAAGTTCTTTATAAATGGGATGAATATGGAGATAGAGAGAGAAAGCCATGGAAGCAATATGCTGAAAGCAACAAAACTCAGAAGGGAGAGACCAGCAGATGCCAGCATGTGCTGTCATTAACAGAGGAGTCAAGGATTGCTGGCAGCTGGTCTTTAGTAAGAAGAAAGCATCATCTTGATGAAGCCTTAAATTGTGCGTTTTCACTGCCTCAAAACTTTAAGCTTGTAAGCTAATAAATTCCCAGTGGTAAAGCCCACACATTTTATGGTATCTGTTTGAGCAGCTTAGCAGACCTAAACACATGATTCAAACAATTTTCTCTCAATTAGGGAATGTCTTACATGAATAAAATAACTTAGACATAGTATATATTATACAGATGTGATTTTTATAAATAATAATAAATACTATCAACCATGTATCAAGATGGACAAAGCTGTTTTTTTTTTTTAATATATATATATATATATATATACTGGGGCCAGGGCTTGAACCTTGGACCTCCCATGTGGGAAGCAGTGGCTCAACCACTTGAGCTGCATCCACTCCCTAATATTTATTTTAATTCTCACAACAGTTTTATGACATAAGTGGTTTTATTGCCACTTTACGTATTTGAGTCAGAGTCAGAAAGGTAAAGACCATTGGCTAAAGTCACACAGTTAGTAAGATGAAAAGCAGGGCTTTGTACCTAGGTATAATTTGTTTCAACCCCCATATTTTACAGCATCTTTTAGGCATAAAGTATGGTCATGTTTCATCAGACTTAAACTTCTGATGTTTACCTGATGTGATACAAGTTCTTTTTTTTGTGAAAAACTAGATTAGACTATTAAGTATTGAAACCTCACCTAAGTTTACCAAATTTATATATATTATGCAGTACCGTTTTCCTTTAAATTTTATCTTGAAATTTCATTTAAAATTAAAATGAGAAGTATTTAATAAAATAAGAGTTAATATTCTAAGGTTATATTATATGTAAAATATAATTCATTAGATTTAATAGCCTGCTGTAATTAAATAAATGCTATTTTACATACAGATGAAACCTACATACCATGTGCTACAATCTGAACCTCATTTTGATATGTAAACACACTATCATTAGAGGGGAAATAGAAATGACATCTTTCAAGCATAAATGAAAATCTGAATACCAGATAATATATCATATGACATACAAAAGTAATAAAAATTTCATAAATCAGAGTAGATTTCTGTCAATCAAGTTACTTCATGCAAAGATCCTGACACAGAATGAATAATAAAAATGTGACTCCTATACGTAAATACGTAAAAAGTAGCAGATAAAATGTAATATTTGTAATCCAAATGCTAAAGGGTTAACAAATTAATTATAAAAGAAGATGAGCAATGATATAAATTTGCATTCAACATGTATATGCATGCACTCATAAGGCCTTAAAAATCTGATTATCTGCAAATTGGTTGTTCTTTGTTTCACTGGTGTCTTTGGACATTGTACCCCATAAACCATAACTGATAATAGGTTAATCCTAAATCTACCAATTTTCTCTAAAATTATAATACATAATATGTTCACCATGCTTGCAATTATTTTCTACATTTTATCATTTAACCCTTACTCTTCCATTGGACTAGAGTTAAATCCAATTTTTGAGACTATGGTAGTGATCCTTTGAACGCCTGCGTAATTTGACAATAAGAGAAGCAAAGCAAATTAACTTAAAATTATTTATGGTGCAACTAAAATATGTGAGAAATTGTACCAGGCATGGGAATTATTAATATAAAAAAGACAAAGTATTTGATTCATGGATATAGACAGGCTGATAATTAAGAAAACAAATTTTAAATAGAAATTAACTGTCTTAGTATGTGTTACTAAGGACAAAAAGAGTGTACTGAGACAAATGCTATCTGGATGTTGAAGGTAAAAATAATGAGCCTCCTTAGTAAAGGGTCATAAGGAAAGGCCCCTTTAAAGAAACTATTACTTCCTGTGATCTGAGGGATAACCATCAGCAACATGAAGAACCATATTTTTCTTGTGACAATATCAAACTTGCATATGAAAATATGATTGTGTACGGATATATAAATTTCATGTATTGAATCTTTATACTGAATAAGGGCAGTGAATACCAGTTGTTAATTATAATTTTGTACTTCCTACAGTACAAATGTTTTTTTACATGTATATTGCTGAATTAGTCAGCCAAAGGGGTGCTGATGCAAAATACTAGAAATTTGTTGGATTTTATAAAGGGTAGTTATTTGGGGTATAAGCTTACAGTTACCAGGTCATAAAGCATAAGTTACTTCCCTCACCAAAATCTATTGCCACATGTTGGAGCAAAATGGCTGCCAACATCTGCCAAGAACTCAGGCTTCCTGGGTTCCTTTCTTCCTGGGGCTTGTTTCTCTCCAGGCTTAGGCTTGCTTTGCTCCACAAAGCCAGCTGTAGACTATCAGGCGAATGGCTCGTCTCTTTTCCTGGGACCTTCTCTCCTTCCACACAACCAGGTTCCTCTGTGTGCTTACTTCCTGGGCTCCAGCTCAAAACTCTGCATCAAGACTCCAACTCTGTCCTTTGCCAACACCCTACTGACGTAAAAAGCCCTAATCATAATTTAAGCATACCAAGAAGAACAGACCAATTTACAAACATAATCCAATATCTATTTTTGGAATTCATAAATAATTCCAAACTGCTACAGTTGCTAATGGGGAAAACACCATTAATTCATTAATTTTATTCAGTGTCTTTGTATAATATAAGACTCCTTTTTGCCAGGTGTCTTTAAGGATAAAAAAATAGGTGATTCTTGGTTATAGTGCTTTTTTTTTTTAAGATTTATTTTATTCATTTATTTCTACCCTGCTCCCTTGTTGTTTGCACTCACTGTCTGCTCTCTATGTTCATCTCTCTCAAAGAGATATGGTAGAACTAAAATATTCAGTAACTAAAATGAAGAGCTCAATGGATAGGTTTTACAGTACAGCTGAAAAGGGAATTAGTGAACATAGAAAATCAGAAGTCAAGAAGGTTCAGAGATATATAGGTAGTAGTGAAATATGTATATATAACTGAGGAAGGATTAAAATCAATGACCAGAATAACATAAATTGGTAGAGGCATAAATGAAAGTAAAGTGTTCTGTGATCCTTGCATTTTCTGGAAAAAGAACAGAGGTAGCAATTAACAATACACTTTGATATATTAAGTGTACATATTTTGTTGGATAACCAATACAAGAATGGAGAGTGCTTATAATTCTTAAAGTAATAGAAGGAAAATAGAACAATAAAAATACTAAAATACACTAATAGAAAACAAGAAAGAATATTGGATAAATCATAGTTCAAAAGACTGTTTTTACAAAATATAAATACAAATATACTAGAGAGAAGGAAAAATAATAGCAGCTATGCCTGCCAGGTGAGGCATAGAGAGATTGAGAAGTGATGAGTTTTGTTTGTTTGTTTGTTGTTACTATTATTATTGTAATAATGAAAGTGCTCTGGGAGTGATTGGGGTGATGAATGCACAAACATGTGATTATACCAAAAATCATTGAGTGTACTCTTTGGATGGATTTATGATTTTTTTCAAATGTATTAATAAAATTGAAAAAAAGGAAAAAAAAATAACCAAGGCAAATTTGAAGATCAACAAAACTAGAAGACATGAACTAGCATATTTCAAAACTTTTTATAAAACTATTATAATTTAAGACAGTATGGTATTACTATATATAAAAAAAAAAAAGAGGAGTCATGCACAGTAAGGGAATAGAGAATAAAGGATAAAGAAACTGAACCACACATATAAAATCCCCTTGCTAAAAGGAAAGTTGCTATTACAATTCAGCAGATAAAAATGGTCTTTTCCATAAGTTTTTTTTTTGTGTGTGTGTGTGTATAGGGGTTGTGATTTGATTTTGTATGACATAAAATAACTTTTGCTCATCTGCATTACACCATATGTTTCACAAAGATGAAACATGGACTACATATCAAAATTCAACAGAAAGTGACTATATGAAAAGAATATTTTTATTCCATTAGGATAAGCACATATTTCTTAAGCAGGATATAGCAATACTGAACATAAAAGAAAAGAATGACACATAGACTATTATTAAAATAAGTATGTCTATCATAATAATAAACATTGAGAGAGAAAAGGCACATCACAGACTTGGAGAAAATATTTGTAATACATATATCCAACAAAGAACTCATACCCACAGAAAAAAAAGAGCTCATATGCATCAATAAGAAAGAAGATAGACAATATACTTGAAAACACTCAAAGAAGACTATCCAAATGTTCAAGAAGCATGTGAAAAGTTGTAAACATCACTAAATATTAAATAAATGTTAATCAAAATGACAGGAAAATGCTATTACACATCCACAAATATGGGAAATTTTTAAAGTATTGATACCAATTGTGAGCAAGGACTAGGAGCAACTGGAACTCTTGCACATTATTAGTGAAAGTGTAAAAGGTAGATCCACTCTGGAAAATTTTAGGAAAGAATGTATACTAATTAAAAACCTGTCAATATCTTATTAACCAACAATCATACTCCTGCATATTTGCAGTAGAGAAATGAGTGCTTATTTGCATGCATAAAAATGTTCATAGCAGGCTCATTCATAATCACCTCAAATAAATAGTAGAATGGATAAATACATTATATTACATTTATTCTATGGAAAAATATTCATCAATGATAATGTGAAAATGACCGCTATGGATAAAATAATAAATAATCTTCCAGAAGTCGTGTTGAATAAAAAAAAGGAAGATCCAAAAGGGAGCATGCTATATGAATTCATTATTTAAAATTCAAAACCTTGACACACAAATCTATATTGCTATATGTGATAGTTAGGCTTTGTATCAACTTGGCCAGGTAATTGTGTCCACGTGTTTGGTCCAGCAAACACTGGGCTAGTTGTAATTCAAGAGCATTTATAGACTTCAATCACCAGTGAGTTTACTGCGTGGATGGCTGATTACATCTGCATCAATCAGGGAGATTGCATCATCAATGAGTGACACTTTTACCCAATCAGTTTAATGCCTTAAAAGGGGAAGTGATTTCAACATTTAGAGAGAATTTCCCAGCTCATCATTGGACAGTCAACTTCTCCCAGAAACTCATCAAGGACCTTTCATCAGACTTTCATTGGAGCCCCTGGTTTGCAGCCTGCCTGCGGAAGCTGGACTTGTGCATACCCACAGTCGTGTGAGAGACTCTTATAAAATCTCATATTATTGACAGATATCTCCTGTTGATTCTGTTTCCTGAGAGAATCCTGACTAATACACTATGAATATAAATTTCCTTTACTAGATATTTCTTGAATAGAAGGGAGAATGAGTGAACTTGTTGAGATACTGAAAAAATTGTATACTTTGATCTATATGATGACAAGAATTTATGTAAAAATTTTGCTTTTGTACATTTTAATATGCAAAGTTCTACTTAAAAATAATATAAAAAGGAAAAATATGAGGCTATTATGAACAATTTTATTCCAAGTAATCTGAAATAAAATAATAAAATTGGAATGGAAAGAATGCAGAGCTATTTCTTCACAGAAGAAAACTAATTGAATTGAATATGAGTTTCAATATAATCCCAACAAGATTTCATTTTGCATGTGAAAACAAGTTAAAGTTATATTAAAGTACAAAGGCAAGTATAACCAAGACTTTCTTGATATGAAGAAAAAGGAAGTGAACGCTTCTTCTACCAGATATAAATACTTATTATAAAGCTATAAAAATTAAGGGTAAGTGATTTTGGAGCTAGAAGAGAAAGAAATAAATTACTGTAGTAAAAACAAACAACCAAGAAAATCCTCCACGTACATATAGTCCTTGAATAATAACAAGGTACCATTACAGAAGAGTGGGTAAATGATTTTTTCAAACTTTTAATTGTAGTAACTTTCAAGCATACAATTTAGTGGTATTAATTCCTTACATTTGCTACCATCACCCATATCCATTACAGAAACATTTTCATCACCCCAAACAGAATCTCTGTAGCCGTTAAGCAATAACTCCCCATTCATTCCTCTTTGGGAAGTCATCCACACACCCAGGGGCCTTCTCCCAGCCCTTACCTCTTGCTTGTCTGTGTTCAGGTGTTTGCTATGTTTCCATTATCATTGGTTTGTTTGCAGGTGTTTGTTATGTTTCCATTTGTGCTTGTTTGCATGCATGTGTTTGGTATCTTTCTATTTCACCAGAGACTGGAGGCAACTGGGGGAGATGTTAAATCTTAACCAGCCAAGCTTCTTGCCAGGGGAGAAAGGATAATCTTTGGTTGGGTCCCTTCCTTATGGAATGTATAAAAACTCAGCACTCTAGCAGTACAGGTGTCCCTTATTTGCACACCTGATGCCAAGCAAGGTGTGCAAAGCTGCTGTGCAGTTGGCCTCCCCAGGAGGTCAGCCATAATTGGTCCCTTATCTACAACACAAATTGGAGAGTATAGAGCTGCCATCCATCAACATTGATCTGGGCAGTTGATTTTCCTGGGTTATTGGCCTTTGTGGGTCTTTTCCCCTGCTCTTTTAGACTCTTTGGGCTCTGTAAGTAATAAAACATTCATCTGCTGGAAGTCTCTGTTATGCCTGAGCCTGTGTTCCTACAATGCACCATATAGCAACTTACACCACAGTTCCCCCACATTTTCAGCCTCTCATAACCTATAATCTACATTCTGTCTCTATGAATGTGCTTATACAAGGTATATAACAAATGAAATCATGCAATATTTAACCATTTGTGTCTGACTTTTTCGCTAGAAATGATGTCTTCAAAGTTAATACATGTAGTATGAATCAAAATTCATTTTATGGCTAAATAATATTCCCTTGAATGTATATACCACAATTTGTTTATCCGCTCATCTGTTGATAGACAACTGGGTTGTTATCATCTTTGGCCATTGTGAATAATGCTGCTATGAACATTGGTGTACAAATACTTGTTCATGTCCTTGCATTCATTTTATTTGGGTACATTCCTAGGTGTGGGATTGGTGAGAAATATGGTAATTCTATGTTAAAATTACTGGGAAATTGGCAACCTATTTCCTACAATGTCTGTAGATAAAGGAACTTTTAACAGTAGTGAAAGTTAGAATAATAATGAAATAAGAGATCACTTGGTTTTAGGAACACAGTGGCAAACAAATCTAACATGATGCCTAGAATCACTTCAATACATTGAAAGGGGTAATTTAGATAGCCATTTGATACTGCTATCTCAGTCCATGAACAGAAATCCTTTCCTGGGTAAAAATATAATTAATATGAAAGGAAAAAATGTAAATATTTTAGACAGTAGTGTAGTTGAACATGTTCTTGACTTCATTGGATGAAAAAAAGGATTAATTAAGGTATAAAAACATTAATCAAAAAGGACAAGAGTGAAACATCTATCTACATTAAATTAAGTATTTTTAGTCATCAAATGACACCACTGAATATGAAGGTGTTGCAGTTTGACATTATTTATGAATTCCAAAAATAGATATTGGATTATATTTATAAACTGGTCTGTTCCTCTAGGCATGATTACATACATTATGATTAGGGCTTTAATTGGGCCAAGTCAGTAGGATATTGAGTCCCTGCCTCCTTGGTGGGTGGGGTCTCACAGAGAAAAGATATGGCAGAGAACAGAGTTTGGAGTTTTAATACTGGAGCCCTGGGAATTAAACACACAGAAGAAGAACACAGAGGAATAAAGATGGCTCCTTAGACATGGCAGAAGCCCTGACAAGACAGATGAGCTGTTAGCCTGATAGTCTACAGCTGACCTTTGGAGAGACCAGAGCAGCTGAGCCCAGAGAGAAATGAGCCTTGGGAGAAATGAGACTTATCCCAACCTATAGTTTGGTTGGAAGAAGGTGGGACCATGGAGCCTTAAGAGGAAGAGGAAGGCTGGACCCTTTCAGACATCGGCAGACATCTTGCTCCAACACATGGCAGCAGACTTTGGTGAGGGAAGTAGCTTATACTTTATGGCCTGGTAACTGTAAGCTTCTACCCCAAATAAATAGCCTTAATAAAAGCAAACAGATTTCTGGCACTTTGCATCAGCATCCCTTTGGCTAACTAATACAGAGGGAATGGCTTGCTAAAAGGCAGGAGATGATACAGTTAACACATTATTCATGAATGATTAGTATTCAGAATTATTTAAAATAAATATTCAAGAACATAGTTAATAGACTTGTGGGGAAAACATGTTAATAGGCAGTTCAAAAATAGTTATCTAACAAAGAAAAAATATCTAAATACTAATAAACATATATAGAAGTTTGCTTAACCTCATTATTAATATAAATCAAAGTAAAACCATGATGACATAATACTACATAGACACTAACATAGTTAAATTAAAAAAGACAGAAGGCACCAGCTGTTGGTAAGGATGTGAGTCATTGGTAATCCTCATACACTGGTGAAGAGTATAAATTTTTAAAATATTTTGTGATATTGTTTAGAAATATATACTTAAGTTGAACAAACCCATAATTTTTGAACTCACAAAAACAGTATATACATATGAAACATGAATATATGTGTATGTATATATTCATATATGAATTTTCATGGAATATATGTGTATGTATATATTCATATATGAATTTTCATGGAAAAAATTTTTCAGTACCAAACCATGAAAACAACACAAAAAATATACAATAGTGAGTTTATGCAGAATTAAAGTATATTTCTAAAATAAATTACAATAAAACAATAAAAATGATAAAAGTGTAGCAACTGAAAATAGCATAGATTAACCAATAAATGTTATGTTGAGCAAAAAGTGTCAGATGAAATGATTAAACTTTGAAAAATGGAATTTATAGAAATTAAACAAGCAAACTAAATAATATTTTTTAAGGAATGGGTTTATAAGTGATAAAACACTAAATTATATCAAAACTGTAAATACCATAAGACTGTTCTTTCCACCAAGTGGAATAGGTTTTTAGTCAAAAAACTTCAGGACTGCTGGGCATGTTTTATTGCTTGAATTGTGTCACAATTAAAGATTTTTACTTTAAAGTATTATAAAAGTGAACAAGTATGTTTTTATATTTTTTTCTATAGGTGTCCTACAATTCTCTGATTTTTTTTAAATTTAAGAACAGTAACAAAATGAAAAGAAAGAATCCAGAGCTTTTAAGTGAGCATGAGGCAAAATCAAAGCTCCATGGAAGAAAATGTGATTAGTAAAGAAAACTGATTGAATAAATGGCATAAGGGAGAGAAAAGAAATGAAATAAAAGCATAAGGAAATAATAAAATAAGACAGTATATCAGACCTTACTAGGAATGCAACTCATTTAATCAATAAACATAATTGGATTAAATAGAGTTTAAAAGAAATCAAACAATTTGATTCTTGCCAGACACATGCAAAACAAAACAGAATAACCAAATAACAGCTAAAGAGGCTCCAGGGTGCCATTTACCTACAGAATCTTTGAACAACTAGCAAAAACTGACAAAGCCATCTTCCTCAAAATTGGTAAGAGTCTCCTGGTGCTTCGCCAACCAATTCCACAGTGAGTTTGGATTCATCCTTCATTCCATTACTGGGTCCCTGTCCCTGTTCTTAAAGGAGCAGAGTGACACATGTGCATATACTGGGATGCCTGAATATGGATGCCAAATTATGGAGAGACAGCCTGAAAATTTGAACACAGAATCCTATCTCAATGTTCACATCTAAGGACTGGCCCTGTAGGCAGAAGCAGCTTGCAGGTAGCTAGCACAGTGTATGAAACAATTAATTCAAAGCAGCCTGTAGCAAAGGATTACTTGCTTTCAGTCATATAATAGAAAACCCAGGAGGGGTGAGAATCTATTTCAAGGGAGTGGAAGGGACATTTAGACTCCGGTAAACAGGCCCAGAGGATATCAGGAAAACAATGAATGAATAACTTGAGAATCTCAATGAAGAAATAGAAATTTTAATGGGAACCAAAGAGATAAAGGAGTTGAAGACCACAATAACTGAAATTAAAATTTTCCTGGAGGATTCCAAAAGCAAGTTGGAATTGGGAGCAGAAAGAATCAATGATCTCAAAGGCAGAGGAATTAAATGAATCAGGCTGAGGAGCAGAAAGAAAAAAAAATTTTATGAAGCAATGTCTAAGAGACCTTTGCAAAACCATCAAGCATTCTAATACATGCATAATGAAAGTTCCATAAGGAGAATAAATAGAGAAAGAGGCAGAAAGAATACTCACCAAATTTAATGAAAGGCATGAATATGCACATTCAAGAAGCCAGTGTACCCCAAATAGGATAAACTTGAAAGGAGCCACATCCAGACATATAGTAGTCAAACTGTCAAATGCCAAGAACAAGTAACATGTTCCTAAACCTGCAAGAGAAAAGCAATGTGTTTTGTAAAAGGAAATACCATTAAGATTATGTGCGAATTACTCATCAGACCATGGTGGCAAGAAAGCAGTGGGACAAAATATTTAAAATGCTGAAAAAACACAATTGCCAATGATGGACTGTATATCCAATGAGATTGTCCTTCAAAAATGAGGAAAAGACTTAAAAATTCCCAGATAACCAAAAACTGAGGGAGTTTGTAGCAGTTTGATATTGTTTATGAATTCCAAAAATAGATATTGGATTATATTTGTAAACTGGTCTGCTCCTCTGGGTATATTAGATTATAATGGATTCAGAGGTTTCACTTTTACTTGATTAAATAATGATTAAGGCTTTGATTGGGCAATGTCAGTAGGATATTGAGTCCCTGCCCCCTTGGTGGGCAGGGATTCTCAGAGAAACCACACCACAGAGAAGGGAGGTTGGAGTTTTGAGCTGGTGCTCAGGAAGTAAACACATGGTAAAGAGCAGACTAGCTGAGCCTGGAGTAAAATGAGTCCCGGGAAAGAGACAAGACTTATCACAGCCTACAGCTGATATTGGAAGAAACTGGGACCATGGAACCTTAAGAGGAAGAGGAAAGCTGAACATCAGCAGCCATCTTGCTCCAACATGAGGCTGCTACACTAATAGTAATTTCTTTAAATGTAAATGGATTAAACTCTCCAATCAAAAGGCAGAGATTGGCAGAATGCAGAAAAGGCTTTTGAAAACATGCATACCATATCTTGATAAAAACACATACAACGTTAGGAATAGAAGGAAACTTTCTCAACATGACAAAGGGCATATATGAAAAACACACAGCTAATACCCTCCTTAAAGGTGAAAGTCTGAAAGCTTTCTCTCTAAGATCAGGAACAAGAAAACTGAAAAAACTGTCACCACTGTTTTTCAACATTATACTGAAAGTTCTTACCAGAGAAATTAGTCTAGGAAAAGAAGCAAAGGGCATCCAAATGTGAAAGGAAGAAGTAAAACTTTCCTTATTTGCAGATGACGTGGTCCTATAAACAGAAAATCCTGAAAGACCCACAACAAATCTCTAGAGCTTATAAATGAATTTAGCATAGTGGCTGGGTATAAGAGCAACACCAAAAATCTGTAGTTTTTCTATATTTAATCAATGAACAATTGGAAGAAGAAATTAAGCAAATAAAACCACATTACACTATCAACTCAAAGAATCAAATATCCAGGAATAAATCTAACTAAGACTGTAATGTCCTTGTACACAGAGAACTAAATAACATTGCTAAAAGAAATAAATGAAGACCTAAATAAATGGGCAGTCTGCATTCATGGATTGGAAGACTAAACATTAAGTTGTCAATCTTACCCAAATGAATTTATAGATTCAATGAAATCCCAATCAAAAACCCCAAAACCTTCTTTGCAGAAATGTAAAAGCCTAATGTCAGATTTATACGGAAGGGTAAGGGGCCACAAATAGCAAAAGGCATCTTGAAACAGAAGAATGAAGTTGAAGGACTCATACTTCCTTATCTTAAAATTTATTACAAAGCCACAGTAATCAAAACAGCATGGTTGACAAAAGGGAAGACATATAGACAAATGGAAACAAATTAAGAGCTCAGAAATCAACCCTCGCATTTATAGCCAACTATTTTTTGTAAAGGGGCAAAGACCACACAATTGGGTACGACTATACTCTTGAACTAATGGTGCTGGAAAAATTGGATCTCCATTTGCATTAAAAAGGAAGACTCCTACCTCATATCTTGTACAAAAATCAACTCAAAATGGATTGAATATCTAAATATAAGAGCAAAGGCTATCAAACTCCTAGAAAAAACGGAGGCATCTTCAGGGCCTTGTGTTAGGGAATGGTTTCTTAGACTTTATACCCAAAGAATAAGCAGCAAAATTTAAAAAAAATAAATTAAAAAAAAATTAAAAAAACTTTTAGACCTCAAAAGACTTTATTATGAAAGTAAAATGACACCCTACACAATAGGAGAAAATATTTGGAAATCACTTTTCTGATGAAGGCTTACTATGTAGAACATATTTAAAAATCCTTCAATTTAACAGCAAATAGATAAATAACCTAATTAAATATGGGCAAAATACTTGAATAGACATCTCTCTAATGAAGATATACATATATCCTAAAAACACATGGAAAAATGATCAACATCATTAGCCATCATGGAAATGCAAGTTAAAACCACAATGAGATACTATTTCACAGCTACTAGAATGGCTTCTATTTAAAAACAACAACTGGATTACAACATTGCAGAGGATGTGGAGAAATGAATGAAACTCATTCATTGCTGGTGGGAATATAAAATGGTGGAACAGCTATGGAAGACAGCTAGGCATTTCCTCAGAAAGTTAAGTATATAATTACCATATGACTCAGCATTCCTACTACCAGGTATCTACTCAAAAAACTGAAAGTAGGAACTAGAATAGATATGTTCACAGTGATGTTCATAGAGGTATTATGCACAATTGCCAAAAGATGGAACCAATTCAAGTGCCCATCAACCATGAATGGATAAACAAAATGTGGTGTGAATGTATATAATGGAATATTATTCAGGTTTAAAAAGTAATGAAGTTCTGGTCCATTCAACAACATGGATGAACCTTGAAGACATTATGTTGAGTGAAATAAGCCAGATACAAAAGGTCAAAATTTTTTTATCTCACTGATATGAAATAATTAGAATAAGCAATCTGAAAGAGTCAGAATCTAGAATAAAGTTTAACAGGGGATGCAGTAAGGATAGGTAATGGTAAGTTAAGCTTTAAAATGTTTATGTTTCCTGTTTAGAATGATGGAAATATTTCAATAATGGATGGTGGTGATAGTAGCACAACCACTCTGAATGTAATTAACAGTGCTGAAATATATAGCTGAATTTGGTTAAAAGGGGAAATTTTAGGTTGTACATATGGTAATAGAATTTTTTTAAAGAGTTAAAATCCATGGAACTGTACTACACATACAGTTAACTATAGGTTAAACCATGGACTATAGTTAATAGAACAATTATAAAAATATGCTTTCATCAATTAAAAAATGTACCTCATCAATGCCAGTTGTTAATAATAGGGTGCTTTATGAGAATCCTGAATTTTATGCATGATTGTTCTGTAAATCCACAATTGCTCAAATAAAGAATAAAATACACCTCCCTTATAACTCTGCCTTTCCACTCATAAGTGTTTATTCAAGACAAATGAAATTATATTTCCATAGAAAACTTTCACAAGAATTTTCATAGCAAATTAATTCACAGTTGCCAATAACCAGAAGAAAGCCCATATGTCCATCAGCAGATATAATAGATAAGTAAAATGTCGTATGTCCATAGCCAGCATTGAAAATGACATTACAGATATACATAGTAGCCTAAATGAATCTCAAAATATTAAGCTAAGAAAAACAAACAAACAAAAAAAAACACGAATATTTTCTGTTTCATGTTTATGAAATTTTAAAATTGGAAAAGCAATTATATGGTGAAAGATAGCAGAATGGAAGTTGCTTCTGGTGGTGGTGAAGGAGTGGGGAAGGCATTTACTGGGATTTAAGACAAAGGCGCTGTATATATATATCAATGAAGTTGTGCTTTACAGGGATGCAAGCATTTTCAAAAACCAATAGGACTTATATTTCATATCAGTTCATCTCAAAGCTTATAAATTATTCCTTGAAAAATAAAGGCATTAGAAGTTATTATTTCTAGGAATGTGTTTCAAGAAGAGTGCTACTTAAAGAGCAATTAAGCTGAAAACATGCTATTTCTGCCCTGTCTCTGTGCTCTTCTTCAAGACACAAACACCTCTTATAACTTATACCCCACTCACAGTTTTCTATTCAGGAATATTTCTCAGCTAAATTTCCCTGTCATTCTCTTGAATGTTTTTTTTCTTTTTCCCTTTATTATTACCCTAAGCATAAAATGTATTCTATTTTATCCCACCTAAAAAAAGAATATCACCACCCTCCAGCTGCAACCCCAGCATGAAAAGGCTTTTCTTACCTTTACATTCTCCACATTAAACTCTAATGATTCCCTCCAAATCTAATCTTCCAATGAGATTGAACATAGGAATACCAAACTCTCCATTATTAAGGATGAAAGTTTTGGATTATCCTTGATGTTTGTCTTTCTCTAACACCCTCCATCTAATTCTTCAGCAAATCTTTTTGCCTCCACCTTGAAAATGCATCCAAATTCCCACAATGCCTTACTAGTTCCATTCAACACAACCACCAGTATCTAAGGAATTCAGTGTCTCTAGCCTTGATTATTCCCATGGCCTCCTTTTGGTTTCTCTGCTTCCAGCCTTCTGTTTTCAGTACAATAGCCAGTGTTATCTAATTAACCCTTACTTCACATCCCATCACCCTTTTATTCCAAATTCTGTGATGGCAAATTAGAACTGATGTTATCCTCATGGTTTAAATGCTTATACTACCTGGGTCTCTTTTCCACTCTGAATATATCTTCCACTGCACTTGAGCACTACTAGTTCCCTTGCTTTCCCTTGGACTGTCAATTACAACTTGTTTTAGTGTCCACATACTTATTATTTCTCTGCCTTTTGTATTGCATAATATGTGAATGGTTCTCTTTCTTGCCACCTTTAAGGCTTTGCTCAAATGTTTCCATCTCATTGAGAGTTCCTAAGTAAACATTTAAAATTTCAAGCCGTAAGTATAAGGTCTCTGTCTCTTTTTGGTGGCTTTTTTCCCCCTTAAAATATAACTTTTTAATGTAATATACATTTTATTTTATTAATTGTCTGAATTTTCTCAATGGAATACAATCTCCACAAAGGAAAGTATTTTTTTATCTCTAGCATTTAGAAGAATGCCTCATATATAACGAATACTCAATAAATATTTATTGTCAAAAATGATTTTGAAAAACTGCTGATAGATTTTGATACATTTATGAAGAACATATAGTTACATACTTGCAATTTAAAATTATGTTTCTTTTTTAACTGTATTGACCTTGCAACAAACCAGAATGTGTTTATATCTGACTTAAGATTTTCAATGAGAGTTCTAAACATTAAAAATAATTCAGGAATATCATCATCAAGAACCATTTAAAACATCCATTTATTATAAATATATTATTTCATATGTAACATACTCACATATTGTAGTGGGAATTGTGAACTCCAATTTGAACTTGTTCTTGGTCTTGGTCTGCAATCTGGTGGGTGTGGACCCATTGTAAATAAAATCTTTTCAAGATGTTACTTCAGTTAATGTATGGCCCTCCTGAATCAGGTGGATTTTAATCTGGATTACTTTTGTCCTTTATAAGAAGAGTCAGAGTCAGATATAGAAAGAAACCAGGAGAAGCTGCCATGTGCATGGCCATGTGACAGAAAAGCCAAGGACAAAGGACTGCTGGCAGTCAACCCCAGAATACCACAGTCTAAGGAAGGAAGCTTAGCTTTGCTGATACCTCAATTTTGGAATTCCCTATCCTCAAAACTGTGAGCTGATAAATTCCAATGGTTTGAGGCAACCTATTGTATGGTATTTGTTTTAGTATCTGGGAAACTAAATTTTTTGAATTTTAGCAGCTGGGAAATGAAATGTTTTAGTTTCATCTTTAATCTGGAAGTGATACTTATCATCGATGGGATAATTCTTCAGTTTACTTCATCTCTACCTCCTTAAAATGAAATATGAAATAAATTTTATTATGACTTAGATAAGACTATAAGGAATTAAATTAGTCCTGCAGCAGGGAATAAGTGGGGAAAATTTAAATATTTATGATATACTTTACAGCCAGGCCTCTCAGCAGCATAAACAGAATAGGAGGCTTTGCTAAAGGCTATAAAATATTATATCTCAATGCGTAAGTGGAATATACTGGAAACTTACCCTTGCCCTCATGTGAATGCTAAAAATAATAAAACAATTAAAAATTTCCATGATACTGTCTTCTGACACAAATATGACTTTGCTTTTCACTCTTTATGCTACTTTTTCCCCCCCGCCAAAGTAATGAGTCATGTTTGTGGGATAACTATATTAATTTGATGGAAATGGATATTATTTAGGTGTTTTTAGAAAGGTACTTCCTAGGTTTCTTTATCTCTGCCACAATTTCTTTTCTACTTGCTGTTAAACTATACCAGGTAAAAGGAGTATAGTACTAGGCATCAAGCTTCTTTAATGTACTACATGTCAAAAATCAGAAACTAACAAAAAACTAAAATAGTGATTATTCAAATCCCTGGCCAGAAGGTACAAACATACTTACAGTCTCTGTTGTTCAATGCAAGTGGGAAGTAACAAAAAACAACAAAATAAATAATTTATGCTATAGTGATTTCATGAATTTTTGGGTTTTTTGAAAAAATAATCAAGTTAGACTGGCCAGTATTTAAAAGTTGGAAAACTGTAAATGTTGGAGCCGATGTGGAGAGATAGGAACACTTATTCACTGTTGGTGGGAATGTAGAATGGTACAGCCACTGTGAAGGACTGCTTGGCAGTCCTAAGGAAGTTGAACATAGACTTGCTATGGGACCTGGCAATAGCATTACTAGGTATATACCTTGAGAACTGAGAGCAGATATACAAGCAGACATCTGCACACTGATGTTCATAGCAGTATTATTCATGCTTGCCAAAAGTTGGAAAAATCCAGGCATCCATCAACTGATGAATGGTGAAACAAAGCATGGTGTATATACACGATGGAATACTATGCAGCAGTAAGAAGAAATGAAGTCGTGAAGCATATGACAACATGGATGAACCTGGATGACATTATGCTGAGTGAAGCAAGCAGACACAAAAGGACAAATACTGTGATCTTGCACTATTATGAATTAAATATATTGTGTAAACTCATGGAATTAATACTTAGAATATAGGTCACCAGAAAATAGAAGGAGGGTAGAGAATGGAAAGCTGAGGGTTAAATATGTACAGAATTGGTAAATTGTTGTTGGTAAATCTTTGGAAATGGAATAGAAATGGTGAAAGCATATCATGGTTTTGTAACTAGAGTGCTCTTGTATGGGTATGACAGTGATTGAAAGAGAGATTCTAAGATCATGTATATTTCTGGAAGGAAAGCTAAAATCTGTAACATGGGACTGTGTAAGATAGTAAAACCTCATATAAAACATGAATATAGGGGATATTGCATATATAAGACTGTTTTTACAAAATATAAATGGAAATATACTAGAGAGAAGGAAAAAGAATAGCAGCTATGTATGGCAGGTGAGGCATAGAGAGATTGAGAGATGAGTTTTGTTTGTTTGCTTTTTGTTTATTATTAGAATAATGAAAGTGCTCTGGGAATGATTGGAGTAATGAATGCACAAATATGTGATTACACTGAATACAATTGATTATACTTTTTGGATGGATTTATACTTTATTAATATGTAACAATAAAATTGATTTGCTAAAAAAATCATGTTAAAATTTCCAAAGAGTTTTCACATTTTCTAATTGTTTACCACTACAGTATTCTTAAGTTCCTATTGTTCCAGGGATATTTTCTACTGAACATTTTTTATTTATGATTTAATTTTATTATCAGACATGGAGCAATCTATAATCCTAATTATATGAAGTTCTCCCTTACTCATATCCTGTATATAATTAGAGTGCATATCATATACTTTTCTTTAGGAAAGTGTTAACAAATAAAATTGCCAATTGCCCCAGGCATATTGTTGAAACACTGAGAATTCTTACTTATCCTTGATGTCATGGGAAAGAATGAGGAGCAAATAAAGAAGTTTCATAACTACTTAGCTTCCTTTAATTGATAATTCTGTGAATACTAGTAAATTTTAAGTTATTTCTTCATACAGAGTATGAATTAATTTTCTAAATTAAGATGGGCAGATGAACAATAACAATTTTTAGTACTGGGTCAGCTGTTTTGTGTTAAACTATAACAGGAAGGTGGTGAACAAGTTAAATCACTGGAGTGTTACATATATTCTTCCTTGCTCCTATTATGTGGCAGCAGTCATAGATTCTCATGATTACTGAAGTCAATTACCTCTACTAGGGTAAAATTCCTTTCTCTGGCTGATGTTCCTTTGGCACAAGAGACTTAAAGTGGCCAGGCAGCAACTGTAGCTTTATCATGAAATGGATTGTTTGTTACCAACAGCAAGGGTGCCCACCCCCACACCCCCGACCCCCCATGACTTCTATGCACACAAAGCCTAAAATTGTAGGGACAGTATGCACTTTTACAAAAAATTATTCCTTGGGTATTACTTGGGTATTATGGTGAGCTGGGCTACTACTACTTCCACTCTTTTTTTTCCAGACTTATGTATTTTACTTAATTGACACAATACCTATAATGATCACTGATTTAAGGAGCGTACCACATCCTGATAGAGTGCATCATTATTTTAGGATGTCATCTCCAAACTCACACATCAACTGCATTATTGAAGGTCATTCCACCACCACTCCATTATTCTAAAATCATATGGTGCTGTGGCATGAGTTAGTAGTATCATGTGTCTACTGCTGAACTTCCTTTTCCATAAGTGTGCCCCTTGATTCCCAGAGATATGGACAATCCCTTGTCAGTTAATCAGACCATTTGTGAACTTATAGATAGTATTGTTGAAGATCTAGAGGTCAGGGAATGTGTATACATACCTATTGGAATATATGCTTGTCTGGTCAAGATGAATCACTATCCTGTTCATTGAGAGTGGGTGAAAGATTCCTTATGTAATTAACTTGCCACCAAGAGGCTAGTTGGTCTCCTCAAGAGATCAATAGCTCAGCTTCCACTCTGTGGTTAATGCATCAAACATCAATCATCATCAGCAGTTAGATCAACTTTAGTGAATGGTACATGTTGTTTAGCACACACATATATATATACTCCATCTCTGCCACCATGGTTACTCTAACAGTCCATTTTTCAGGGATGAGGAACAGAGTGACTGACATCAACTGTCTTTAATCAAATTTTAGAAGTTTTGACAATTATTTCTTCAAATATCCTTTCTATCTTTTTCTCTCTTTCTTCCTTTTCTGGGACTGTGATTATGCATAAGCTAATATGCTTAATGGTGTCACACAGGTCTCAGGATATTTCATTTTTCTTTACTATTTTCTCCTACTCCTTCTAAGACTAGATGGTTTTAATTGACTTATCTCCAAGTTCACTGATTATTTCTTCTGTCTGATCAAATCTGCTGTTGAAACCCTATAATTATTTTTTCATGTCAGTTATTGTACAGTTCAGCTCCAAACTTCCTGTTTGGCTCCTTTTTCTATCTGCCTTGATATTCTATATCAGTTGAGACATGGTTCTCTTCGTTTCCTTTAACTCTTTGTGCATGATTTGATTTAGCTCTTTGTGCAAATTTAAGACAGCTGATTTAAATCTTTGTATAGTAGTCCAATATCTGTGCTTCCTCAGGGGCAGTTTCTGTTAATTTCTCCTGTGAATGGACAACATGTTCCTGTTTTATCCTTTAAAAAAAAAAAAGCTGACAGTTTGAATATTAACATGTGGTAATGCCGAAAATCAGATTATCAGATAATCCTCCCTCTTTGGCATTTGTCTTTGTTGCTTGCTCTGGGTTGTAGTAGTTTGCTTTTTTTAGTGAATTTTCAAAGGTATTTTATTAAGAATGTAGTCTTTGTTGTGTATGGTTTTTGAAGTCTCTCTTTCCTTGGTTTGTTTTCAAGGTAGTGTTGTGACAGAGATTTACTTGAATACCTGGAGCCACAAACAAACAAACAAAAACGCCCCCAGTCTTTGCAGATTATCTCTGGTGGGACGTTCCTTCAATGCTGAGACAGGCCCCATGGGATCTAAGCCCCCTCTCAATTAGAGGCAAAGCGGGCATCACCATCATGCACAAGATTCGGGCATGAACAATGAACTAAAGTACACTTGCTATTATTCTACTATAGTCTTATTGTTAGTCTAACAATGGAAGAGCTTTTATCATTGATGTGGAGGCAGTGGCCACTAGAGGTCCTGAGGGATGGAAGAGGGAAAAATAGGTGTAATATAGGGGTGTTTTTGGGACATTGGATTGTCCTGCATGACATTGCAATGATGGATACAGGTCATTATATATTTTGTCATAACTTACAAAATTCATGGGACAGAGTATAAACAATAATCCACACTTAGTGACAATGCTTCAATATGTGTTCATCAGTTATAACAAATGTACCACACTAATAAAAGAGGTTGTTAATGTGGGAAAGTACAGGAGGGGGAAGGAGTGGGGTATTTGGGAATCCCCTATATATTTTAAGTGACATTTATGTAATCTAAAGTTTCTTTAAAATAAATAAATAAATAAATAAATAATAAAAAGGAAAAAATTCTGGCTTAGTCGTAACTTCCTGCTTGCTCTTAACCTAAAAGGTCAACCCTAGGTAGAAGCTTAGGGCTTTCTTCAGTCTTTCCTGAGCATGCATCCTGCCATGTGTGCAGCTTTGCAAAATTCCTGGCATACTTTCAATACCCTAATTTTCCTAAGGATTTTTCCTCAGATTTTCCTCCTTGGCTTTCAGCATGTCTATTGTTTCAATCAATTTTAATCTTTTGCTCCAGATGGCAGCAGGCTGTTCATTTAACGTTCAATGCTTTTGATGAATGCCCTCTGGGTAACCACTTTTCCACCGTAGGAGAGTTCCAAGTTAATCTAAACAAAAGGAAGTACCTTGTGATATTTCTTCAGGCAGCTGCCAGTCAGGTCAAAACAGACAAACTCAGCTCTTTGACAACAAGGTCTGCTCTACTCCTCTTGTGGAACCAGGGACCAGGGTCCTACACTAGGAATGCAGGCTTCTGTCTTCAAGACTGGCACGGCAGCATGAGGGGCTGTGGTGAGGGCAACTGAAAATTCCAAAGGCTCTCCTACTATTTATAAGTTGTCTCTTTCTTGATTGTTTTCACTTGACTGCTATAAACCTTTAATTATATTCCACAGTTATGAAAAAGTTGTTTCTGAGAAAAGATTTTGCTCATTTGCCCAGGTTACCTATGGAGAGACAGGCCTTTGGAGCTACTAACTTTTTGCTTGCATCCCTCAATAAATGGTAGTTTTTTAAAAAAAATACTAATTATAATGTAGAATCTGAAATCACCTAGATGATCCATTGGTACACCTTTCCTTTAAAATTGATTTTTTTTACCCATGATAATATTGTACCATCATGTACTCATCATTTAGAAAGTATTGGTTCACTGAATTGTTCAGTTCTCCCAAGTCTTGATACATTTCATTAAACAATTAGAAAAAAACCCACCTGTGAAGCTTACAATTGTGGATACAATTTTCTCAAAATGCTAGTTTTGGCTTGAAGATTTAATTTTATCATTAACAACAAACATGTTTACTAGTTTTCCTTGCATGTAAAAGGTAACTTCTTTCATTTTTGAAAAATAAACTGCCAATACAGGCATACCTCGGAGATATTGCAGCTTTAGTTCCAGATCACCACAATAAGCAAATATCACTATAAAGCAAGCCACACATTCTTTTGAGTTTTCCAGTGCATATAAAAATTATGTTTACACTATAGTCTATTAAGTTTGCAGTAGCATCATGTCTTAAAAACATTGTACATAACAATTAAAATGTATCGTAGAGACATGGAATGAACTCATGCAGCTGGAAAATTGGAGCCAATAGAATTGTTTGATGCAAGTATGCCATAAACCTTTAATTTGTAAAAAGCATAATATCTGTAAAGCACAATAAAGTGAAATGCAATAAAACAGAGTATGACTTTACCCAAATTAAAAACAAAACAAAACATAGTTTGTAAATTAGCCTTTCTTAAAGTGAAAATGATATTCTATGAAAAAAAATTCTAGATTGGCTTGTAACTAGAAGAATTATACTAGCTTTTTCTTGAGATAACCATCATATTTAATATGTAGAAGAAATGCTTTAAGTATACTTACTATTTTTTAAAAGCAATATTAAAAATACAGACAAATAGAGGTAATTGTGGGAAGATGGCATCAAAGTAGATAGGCAGAGCTTAATGCTCTAACAGAAACAACATAGAAAGAGCCAAAAGCTGTCCGAGGTACCTGTTTTGGTGGTCAACAGACCATGGCAGTGCTATACAACTCCCAGGTGGGTGAGGGACAGTGGGGCAAAGGACCCAAAACAACAAATGTGGGTTACCAAACCCCTGCGGCAGTAGGGAAGGACTCCCTTCCCCAACACTCAAGATATTAATCTGGGGTAAAACCTATGGCTCACTTCAACTAACTGAGAAGGTAACAGACATATTCCTTTCTGTTAGCTGTTACAAGGGAAAATGGAGTGCGAGTCTGGGGACTTTTCTTCAGTGAATTTGGCCAGCAGAGCTTGCTTTGAATCTCAGCTCTGGCCAGATCAAAACACAGGAAGAGACTGAAACACCTCTATGGAAAGATGAACCAATGAGTGCCATCTGCTGTCTGGTCTGGAAATTGCATGGACAAAAACTGCTTTTGGTTCTCACTGTACCCTAACTCCTGGGAGAAAATCCACATCCCGTTAGTGAGTATCTGGCCTAATTTTGATAACTTAGACTGGGGAATTTTAAGATAGAATAAAATGAACCAAATATCAAAGAACAATTTGAAATCCTGCAAAGAAAAGTAACAGATCTTATGGGAATGAAAGACACGATGGATGAGAAAAAGAAATACATTAGAGGCACATAAAAGCAGATTTGAATTGCTCTAAAGCAGATTTAGTATTTTTTTAAAAAGATTTATTTATTTATTTATTTCTCCCCACCCCCTATGTTGCTTTTCACTTACTGAGTCTGTTCATATTCCTTATTTCTTTAGGAGACACTGGGAGCTGAACCTGGGGCCTCTGATGTGGGAGGCATGTGTCTATTCACTTGAGCCACCTCTGCTCCCTTCTTTGTTGTGTCTCTCATTCTGTTTTTCCTCCCCACGTCTCTTGTTATGTCATCTTCTCGCATCAGCTCGCTATGTCTGCCTGTTGGACCAGCTCGCTGTCTTCTTTAAGAGGCACTGGGCACCTCTGCTTTCTGCTTTGTTTGTCTCCCATTACGTTCTTTTCTTCTTATGTCTCTTGTTATGTCAGCTTGCTGCACCTGTCCATCGTGCCAGCTCACTGTCTTCTTTAGGAGGCACTGGGATCCAAACCAGCAACCTCCCATGTAGTAAATGGGAGCCCAGTCACCTGAGCCAAGTCTGCTTCCCCAGAATTAGTGATTTTGAAGACAGAACATCTGAACAGGAAAAGACAGGAACAGAAGGAGAAGAGAATGGAAAAGGGGCAGAAAGAATATTTGAGGAAATAATGACTGAAAACTTCCCAAACCTTATGAAAGATATAAATATCAGTATCCAAGAAAGACAATGCAGCCCAAGAAGAATAAATCTGAATAGACCTACCCCAAGACACTTCTTATTCAGAATGTCAAATTTCAGAGATAAAGAGGATTTTGAAAACAGCAGTAGAAAAGCAAAGCATCACATACAAGCGAACCTTGATAAGATTAAGTGCTAACCTCTCATCAGAAACCATGGAGGTGAGAAGAAAGTGGTATGATGTATATAAGGTACTGAAAGAGGAAAACTTCCAGCCAAGAATTCTGTATCCAGGAAAACTGCCCTTCAAAAATGAAGGTAAGTTCAAAATCTTCACAGACAAATAAAAATTGAAAGAATATGTTACCAAAAGACCAGAATTAAAGAGATACTAAAGGGAGTATTGCAGTCTGAAAGGAAAAAAAACAAAGGTTAGAGACTTGGAAAAGAGCATAGAAATGCAAATTATTAAGAAGGGTAAATGAAAGGATAAAAAGACAGACAATAGTATGATATGAAAACAGAAAGCCAAAGGACAAAATGAATGAAGTAAGTAATATCTTTACAGTATTAACATTGAATGTTAATGGCTTGAACTCCCTAATCAAAGGACATAGACTGATAGAATGGATAAAAAAAAATCTATGAGTCATCTCTATGTTGTCTGTATGAGACACATCTCAGACCTAAAGACACAAACAGGTTAAAAGTGAAAGGTTGGAAAAAGGTATTCCAGGCAAATAGTAACCAAAACAGAGATGGAGCAGTGATACTAATATTGGACAAAATAGATTTCAAATGAAAAACTGTTATAATGGATGAAGAGGGACATTATATATTAATAAAAGGGGCAATTCACCAAGAAGAAATAACTATACTAAATATTTATGCACCTAACCTCAGTCCCCAAGATACATGAGGAACACACTGGCAGTGCTGAAGGGAGAAATAGATGTTTCTACAATAATAGTTGGAGACTGTGATACACCACTCTCAGTATTGAATAGAACATCTAGACAGTTGATAAATAAAGAAGCAGAGAACTTGAATAATATGATAGATGAACTAGACCTAACAGATATCAATACAGCATTGCACCCCAAAACAGCAAGGTATACATTCTTTTCAAGTGCTCATGGTTCCTTCTCCAAGATAGAGCATATGTTTGGTCACAAGACAAGACTCAACAAATTTAAAAAGATTGATATTATACAAAACACTTTCTCTGATCATAACAGAATGAAGCTGGAAATCAATAACGAACAGCAAAAGAGAAAATTCATAAATATATGAAGATTAAACAACACATTCTTAAATAATCAGTGGGTCAAAGGAGAAATTGCAAGAGAATTCAGCAAATATCTTGAGATGAATGAAAATGAGAACACAACATTTCAAAACCTATGAGACACCTTAAAGGCAGTGCTGAGGGGGAAATTAATAGCCCTCAATGCTTATATTTAACGAAGAAAGATAAAATGTAAGATATAACTGCACACCTCGAGAAATTAGAAAAACAACAACAAACTAATCCCAAACCAAGCCAAAGGAAACAAATAGTAAAGATGTGAGCAGAAATAAATGAAATTAAGAACATAAAATCAATAGAGAGAATCAACAAAACCAATAGTTGGTTCTTTGAGAAGATCAACAAAATTGACAAACGCTTAGCTAGACTGACAAAGTAAAAAAGAGAAGATAAAACTAAATAAAATCAGAAATGAGAGGGAAGATTTAACATCGACCCCACAGAAATGAGAGGTCATAAGAGGATATTATGAACAACTGTGGGCCAAAAAAGTAGACAATGTAGATGAGATGGACAAATTCCTGGAAACACATGAACCACTTACACTAACCTTAGAAGAAAAAGAAGAGTTCAACAAACAAATCACAAGTAAAGAGATTAAAGCATTAATCAAAAACCTCCCAAAGATGAAAAGTCCTGGACCAGATACATTCACAATTCTACCAGTCATTCAAAGATCTAATGTCAATCTTCCTCAAGCTCTTCCAAAAAACAGAACAGGAAAGAATGCTACCAAATTCATTCTATGCAACCAACATCACCCTAATACCAAAAGCAGATAAAGATACTATGAAAAAAGAAAATTACAAACCAATATCTCTATTGAATACAGACGCAAAAATCCTCAGCAAAGTACTTGTAAACTGAATTCAAATATCCATTGAAAGAATTACACACCATGATCAAGTGGGTTTTATCCCACATATGTAATGGCAGTTGAACACAAGAAGCCACTTTGATAAATTGAAGAAGAAAAATCACGTGACCCTCTCAATTGATGCAGAAAAGGCATTTGACAAAATAAAGCACACTTTCTTGATAAAAACACTCCAAATATAGGAATAGAAGGAAGCTTTCTTAAAATGGCTAAAGTGTGTATATGAAAAACCTACAGCTAGCATTGTGCGCAGTAGTGAAAGACTGTAAGCTTTCCCACTGAGATCAGGAACAAGACAAAGATGTCCAGTGTCACCATTGTTATTCAATATTGTGCTGGAAGTTCTAGCTAGAACAATTAGTCTGGATAAAGAAATAGAAGACACCCAAATAGGAAAAGAAGAAGTAACTCTTTAACTGTTTGCTGATGATATGATCCTATATCTAGAAAATCCTGAAAAATCCACAACAAAGCTCCTAGAATTAATAGATGAAATTTCAGCAAAGATTAATATGCAAAATTCCATAGTATACTACTAATGTGCAAATCAGAAAAAAAAAATCCATTTGTAATGGTGATGAAAAAAATCAAATATTTAGGAATAAACTTAGCCAAGGACATAAAGGACCTGTATTCAATAAACTACAAAATATAACTAAAAGAAACCTAAAAGACTTAAATAAATAGAACATTCTGTGTTCCTGTACTGGAAGACTAAATATTGCTAAGATGTCAATTGTATCTAAACTTCTTTACCAATCATTTTAATGCCAATAAAAATCCCAACAGCTTTTTTTTTTTTTTTTCAGAAATGGAAAAGTCAATAATCAATATTATTTTGTAGGGTAAGGTGCTTTGAATAGCCAATAATGTCTTTAAAAAGACAAATAAAGTTGGAGGCCTCTCACTTCTTGACTTTGAAGCATATTGCTTAGCTACAGTGGAAAAGACAGCTTGTTACTGGCATAAAGACAGACAGATTGACCAATGGGACCTAACTGAGAACTCAGAAATAGTCCTTCCCATCTACAGTGAAGTGATTTTTGACAGGGCTGTTAGCCCACCCAGCTGGTCCGGAAAGTATATTCACCAAATGATCTTGGGAGAACTGAATATCTATATCCAAAAGAAAGAAGACACCTATCTCACACCTTATACAAAAATTAACTCAAAATGTATCAAGGATCTAAATATAAAAGTGACGACCATAAAACTACTAGAAGAAAATGTAGGAAAACATCTCCAATATCTTGTGGTAGGCAATAGTTTCTTAAAACTTACAACCAAAACACAAGCAACTAAAGAAAAAATAGATAAATGGGACCTCCTCAAAATTAAACAAATTCACGAAGTCTTTGTAAAAAGATTGAAAATGCAGCTGACTCAATGGGAGAAAATATTTGGCAATCACATATCTGATAAGGATTTAATATGCATGATATATAAAGAGATCATAACACTGAACAATAAAACGACAAACTACCTGATTAAAAAATGGGCAAAAGTCTTGAAAAGACAATTGTCCAAAGAAGAAATATAAATGGTGAAGAAACACATGAAAAAAATGTTCAACATAATTAGCATTTAGGAAAATGCAAATCAAAAATACAATGAGATATTATTTCATACCTGTTAGACTGGCCACTATTATAAAGTCGGAAAAGTATAAATGTTGGAGAGTATGTAGAGAGATAGGGATGCTTATTCGCTGTTGGTGGGACTGTAGAATGGTACAGCCACTGTGGAGGATCATTTGGCATTTCCTAAGGAAGTTGAGTATAGACTTGCCATGTAACCCAGCTTTACCATTGCTAGGTATATACCCAGAAATAAAGAGTAGTGACATGAACAGACATCTGCACACTGATGTTAACAGCAGTATTATTCGCGATTGCCAAAAGTCAGACACAATCCAGGTGTATTAGTCAGGGTTCTATCGGGAAACAGAATCAGCAGGAGATATCTATCAATAATATGAAATTT